>JAQQTO010000022.1:4207500-4450000 GCA_029884595.1 Ormosia semicastrata | reverse complement strand
GACAAGTGAGAATTATAATTAAAATGATAATTTTAGATATTTTATATTGTATGATAAGGAGCATTGATATCGATAAATATATTATTTTGATGCTAAGAAATTCATGTTAATTGTATGCCCTTTATTGTTGTTGAGAAATTTTTTTTTAAATGGAAGACTTATTTAAATAAGCTTGGGCATATTAAAATTTATTTATTTATACATATTTTACTCCTATTTAATTGTTGATGTCAATTTTATTAGTTGAGCTTGTTGAACTTCGTAAATTGTGCAATCTAATATTGAAAGTTATTCTTGAAATAATTTTTTCGTTATAAAAGCATAATAATGTGTCATGTGCTGCAAATAATTGTTTTAGTATTGAACGTTTGTGTATTGACAATATTAAAGTGCTTTGATATATATTATTAAGAATTAAAGTACAATTGTATGTTATTAATTTTATTGTATATTGTGTCATTACAAATTTAAATAAATTACTTTCAATGTGGCCATTATGAGACTATTATTTAAAATAATTTTGATTATTGAGAAATATTTAAGGCAATGGCAAGTTTATATTAAGTCATTATTATGGTTAAGTTTTATATATCTCGTAAGTTTATTTTGTGAGTCATTTGTAAAAGTTATATAAAGTTCTGGTAATTTGAATCCCATTAAGTTAGCATCCACTTTTATTGGCTCTACACACATAGATGAGCAACACACTATTTGAGATTAGTTATAAAACTTACATGGTTATTGACATATTTGTATAATTTCATAAGTGAAGAAATTTGTTCTTAAGGTCTTCTTCTCCCTTTTCACGCCTATTTTTTTAATATACAATTATGTATAAGAGTATGGAAATTATCTGATTGATGTGGCATGAAAATTTTGAAACTCTATGAGCAATTTTGTCATTAATTATTGTAATTTCTTATGGTCACATGCTCACCTATTGTAAGACCAGTATTATGTTTTGTAAATTTTGTGAGATCTTATCTCTAAGAGTTCCATCCAGAATATTTATAATTATTTTGAATATTTTGTATAGTTGTGAGCTCGCCTTCGCGGGACCAATTACGACAAAGTGTTATATTGTTAATAATGTTATTGTGTTTTCATTGAAAATTATGTTAATAATGCACTTACCCTATTAGTTTGTCTTTATTAATTTGATTTTTTATGTTTTGTTGAATGTATTAAATGATTGTGCCCTTAGAGTTTTCAGTATCCTCTCGATACTAACTTTAGGGACATGATATTTAATGATTTATGGGAGTTTACTTATTCATTGTAATCCGGGACCCTTAGGCGGGATTATAATGACACAGCAGCTCAAATTGTTGTGACATATATATTATGTTACTCATTGTCAAGTGTTTTATCGAATTGAATCAAGCAACCTTGAATATTTGTATTGTTTTGTTAAACTTGATGAATGAGATAATTGGACATTTTGTAGCAATCTAATTTTTTTTATTTGGATATGTAATTTTGTCAAATAAAAAAATTAATAATGTTGAATGGATTGCAATTAATGTTGGGTTGTGTAAGTAATGGACATACCCTTCAGTGTGACATTATTTGGCATAATCATTTGTGTGATAGAGAAAATAGTTTAAATTTTATTTTAAAAATCTTGAAAAATATTGCTTATGCATAAGTTGAAAATATTGGTTCAACTATTTTACTCTATCAAGTGGGAGAGACTTGTATATTGTAATCTAGGACCCTTAGGCGGGATTGCAATGATGCAAGGGCTCTAGTTCAATTAATTGCCCAACTAATTGAACAAGAGAAAACCAATACAATTATGGTTGCTTAAGTATAATAAATGTTTTAATGCATGGTTTTCTCTAACTTTTGTATTTGTCATCGCTTTGTTGTTGCTTGTTGGGACTTATTAAGGACATTGTTAAGTCTCCTAAAGTATGTTGTAATATAGTGAACTCCTTATAGTTGTCATGTTGTGCTAATATGCTTTAGTCTTAATAAGACATGTTGAAAACATTAAAAAAAAATTATTTTGTACCATTATTTGTATTGTATTAAATTACTAGCCTGTTGCCTGTTGAATTTATTTTGTTATAAGTATTGTCGTAATAATTTGAGAAATATTATTTTGTCGATATGATAGTGATAATTATTTTCACTTAGTATCTTGAAATGATAAATTTGAATATTTCCTTTTATATTATTCAAATGTCAAAATCCTCGAAGGATTTTTTTTTTTTAGTTTTGCTAATTTTCTCAAGAAAAATATTGGGATTAAAATTATTCAAGTATTATTGTGAAGAAAGCGTTCTTCCAATTATGATTTAATCATTTTGTGAGGATTTATTTCTTTTAAGCCCAATTTATTGTGTTGATTAGTTCAACTTTAAAATTTAAAAAAATAAAAAAAATAAAACTTCTTTTGTCGATGATGCAAAATTTATGATGAATACATTGAGTTAAACCTATTTACTCATGGCATTTACTTTGAGAAATTTCCTTTCTTTTGGATTGAAGTAAAAGAATGTGTATATTTAATTTTTATGTATTTATATTTTGATTTTGTAAATTATCTAACAATTAATATGAATTAAAGCTCTTTGTTTCTTATAAGAAGAAAATGATTTTGTAACTGTTGTTATTTTGAAAAAGTTGTTGAAAATTTTTGAAGCCTGCTATGTATGAAGCCTAATATTAAAGGCAATTAAATGCCTAGGTGCAAGTTAAATTGACTTGATACGGGCTGTCGGGTATTATTGTTTAATATTGATTTTGATGTTGTTTACATCAATGGGCGTTGTCATAAGTAAGTGAGAGCAAATTTGTTATTAATGTATTTTGTACTATTGTATATTGATGACCAATATTGCTATTATTGTTAAATGGGAGACAATATTCTATATTAAATTGTTTCTATCATGTGAAAAATTTTGGTGATTTCATTTTATGTCTAAGGCATAAAGACTTTTTAAATCATAATATATTGACGGATTATCTCACAAGGCACATATTGTTATAAATTTTGAAATGTGTTTGTGTTTTTGTGTTTTTATTGCACATTAATGTTTACTATAGTAGGAGTTGGAGACTGTCTTTTGATTATGTCCTCAATAGTGGTTAAGTATAGGTCCCATGTGCTTCCGCTGCTGGTAATCTAATGTTGTGCTCAAGTGTGCATGTGCTTATTATTTTTTTATCATTGTGACACTTGGGTTTTGAGTGAGTTGTTGAAAACTTGCAAGTGATCCCACAATATGTGTAAGACATTTGGGATTTTAAACTCACTTGTATGTTTTCAAGTCTTTTAAGTTGTCATTATGGTTAATTTTGTAAAGTATAGATTACCTTATTTGTGAAAATTCTTGTGTGATTTTGTATTTGCGATGACAAAGAGGAGTTGACTTGTTGTAAAGTCTCATATGGACACTTGTAATCTCCTCAATTATGAATGCAGAGTTTGTGGTTGATAATAAAGTAATTTTTGTGAGACTCTATGGTTGATAAATTTTGTATATATTAGCTTAATATTGTTTCTATTGTTATGACCACATTTTGGATAACTCTGCAATATTGTGTTTCTCTCTATTTTGGTATTGTGTCGTTGAAGAGAGATGGTGAGTTTTAGACTCACATTGAGTATTTTACCATAGAGTTGATAGTTCCACTAATAATGATGTTACCATTAGAGTATTTTGGAACTTTTGGACTCTAATGGGGTTGTTAGTGTTGTTTTGTTTTAATATGTTGGATTAGTGGGAGAATGTACATTATAATTATAATTATTATATTATCTCGAAACTAATTGAAATTGTTGTTGCCATATGTTGTTGTTGTGCACAATTTTGTGATGATATGGCGTATTATTGGAGACTTTAGTACTCAGTCTCATTTTGTTATACTGAGATATTTTCTTTGAGATATTTTGTTGAATCTCAGTAGGCATCCTTGGTAGATGTCGGGGCCATTTTGTAGGGAATTGCACATTGATCACACTTTTGACATGCAATTTTGTTGTGCTTTTCCTTTGACCCACATAATACATTTTGTTAGGTCATCGGGTTATAAGTATCTTGCATGTATGATATCAATACTCCTATCGAGTATGATTTTCTGCATTGTTGAGATGCTTGTAATTCGATTTTGGACCGATGGTTGGAAGTGCTTGCTCATAGTTGATATTCTTGTGGCCACGTTAATCTAGAGAGTTATTTTGTTTAAACTAAGTGTCTATGCTGTCCAAGTAGGAGATTGATAGATTTTTTAATATGTGTGGACTAGCATAGTCGCCAATTTTCTAAAACCTAGATTAATTGAATGTTAAATGTTGTTGAGTATCTATTGGTTTAGCTCATTTGTGATCAATTTTGTTATTGGACTCTTATAAGCACTTAAACCCATGTGGATAATGTTGTTTTGGGTTTGTGGGCCTTATGTATGGGTTTTCTATGATGGGTAGTTTAACCCATATTGTAAACACAAGGAGAGACCTCTATTCTCATCATATATGTATTGTGGTTGCCCCATTGAGGTCTCAAGGATTTTCTGCGCATATAGAAAATGATGATAGTTTCTCTTCTCTGCACACACACACCGTTTATGATTTTCCTTTAAAGATCAGGCATAATCGCGTTCTATAACCCAATCTCTTGTATATTATATTTTATATATGTCATAATTTGGGATTAAATGGATTTAAAAATTTTGACATATCGTTAAATAGTTTGAAACAAAATTCCTTCAGATTCTAGAAAGTGACTACCTAGGTGTTCTGGGGAAAGAAAGTATGAAGTAGGCCCTTTGGGCTACGTATAGATTTGTGGTTGATCTTGAAGCCAAAGAGTGCGATGAAATTGGCAGAACTTGTATATTCCCCCGCCCCCGCGAATAATATCCGCCCCGCCCCCATTCCATATCCGTCGGCAATTTATCTTTCTCCCAAGTAAATCCAGAGTCCATGGATATCCGCGATACCCAATAAATTATAAAAAAATTCAAAAAAAATAAAAAAATAAAATGAAAAATGAAAAAAAAGTATAATATTATAATTTTTTAAAATTTATCCAACACAACTTAATTTAAAAATAATGTCAAACACCTTACTTTTAATTTATATAACTTTACAATATTTTAATTTATATAATTAGGTTTTTGGGGAATAAAATATTTATATAAAATTTTTTGAAGTAGGCCACTTTGGGCTACGTATATTAAACGGGGATAATGGTTGATTTATATCCAAAAATTGACGTCCCGCAGTTGCATGAAATGGCAATGACAGGCATACCTTGCTGTCATGCCATAAGCTGCATAACTAATCGAAATGCGAACCTAGAAAATTACATTCCTCCATATTGTAGGAAAGAGGCGTACGTATCATGTTACCAGCCATTGATACAGCCAACTAATGGTGAGAACATGTGGCCAACTAATATAGTGCTAATTGTGCACTTATGGCCATGTAAACTACCATGTCAGCAAATTTTGTTAGTATTTTTAATGGTGTTAGTGTTTGGCACAAATTTGATGAATTTTAGAAAGATTTAGAATGAAAATAAAACAAAATATTGTTATGGGACAAAATTGAAACTTAAGGCAAAGTTAAGGAATAAAAAGTACAATTTTGCCTAAATATTATATAATTTAAAAAATCATTTGATACCTTTTATTATTAATTTGATAGATAAAAATGATTCTTTTATATATTCTAAACAAAACATATTATTTAAAAATCATTTTCAATTAACGTATCTAGTAATGAAACTAATTTTATCATAATCAATTTTAAGAAAATTAATTATACATATAATTAATTATTAAAATAACTTTTTTCACAATTAATCCAAAAGCACTCATGTTTTGTGAATGTTTTAGTTCGACTGACTCCATTCAATTTTAGGCTAACAACTATTCTCTTAAAAATTTCATGCCAAACTTCATCATTTCTTTCCACGGCTCAATTAATAACAAATTGGGCCAAAAATCATAATAGAGATATCATCAAATTGACATAAACAAAAAAATTAGCCTAAAAGTTTTTATTTAAAGAACAACAAATTAAAACAATCATATATGAGTATGTAAATTATAAAATGTATGTATGTAATGATAAGAGTTTTATTTGGTTTGATTTGATTCAATTTCATAAATGAAAATCAAAAACTAAACCAAATCAATTGGTTTTCATTAAAAAAATTATATTTAATTTTCAATTTTTCAATTTAAATTGATTTAGTTTGGTTATAATCACCCCTCAATAAAAATATCAACAAGATAAAAATTATATTTACAATGATATATTTTATAAATTTATTTGATTTGTAAATCAAACCCTTTTGTTTGGAATGTTGAAAAGTAAAAATTGACTTGATTTGGAAATTCTTTTTTATTTTAGTTGTGTGTAAATAGAAATTTATTCAAATTTGATTCCATTAAAGTGTATTTGATTTGATTTTAGTTTTAATTATTTTTAAATTGACATTTTTGCTTTTTAACAGATGAAGAATGTTAGGAACACATTTTCTATCACAATCCTTTCAACACTCTCTTCTATTGGGCCACGTCATATACTAAAGTACATATTTAACTTCGATTAATGTGTAATTAACTCGATTAACGTGTAATCAATTCGATTAACGTATAATCAAGTTTGAGTATATGCTTTATTGTGTAACGTGACTCAATAGAAGAGAGAGTGTTGAAAGGAGTGTATTAGAAAGTGTGTTTCTTATAAGTCATCTAAATAGATAAATCACTTAATCTATTTTAAGTAAGGATAATAAGGTAAATTTTGAATATAAAATCAATTAAATTCATCCTTAATGTGTTTTAAACATGAAATTTAATTTGTAAATCAATTCAAATGCCCGTTTTTAATAATGAGTTGAAATACTCCCTTCATCCATTTTTGTTTGTCGCTTAAATAAAATCTTTCTATCCCATCTTATATGCTACCAACGAGTTATTTTTTAACTTAATCCTTGCATTGATAAGTGGGAAAGAAGTTTAGTAGAATGAGAATAATATTTTGAATATTTTAATAAAAGATAATTTAATCAACTCTAATTATTGTATTTTATAATTGACATTATTTAATGACTTTCTTAATTAATATATAATAACTTAAAATAGATTAATTAAGTATGCTAATTGATTTGGAAATCAAATTAAGTTAATTTAATTTAAATTAACATATTTATAATTTGAGTTTTGTTATATTTTTTAAAAATTCTTCTTAATAATCATTCTAATATTAAATAAAAAATATTTAATAAAAAATAAATATATTTAATGTCTTAAAAATTAAATTTTAATTTTATACACAATTCTAAAAACCAAACCGACACTTATAATTTTGCAATTCCAAACACAACTTTTGTGTAAGAATACATTTTCCAAAGCTAATGACTTAAACTCGTATTCACAGGAGCAAGAAATAGTATGAGTAATATCGGTCCTCACTAAAAACATTAGAAAAGAACCTTGAAAAAGGAGAAAATTGAGTCTTTTGCTTCTCGATAATAATGGCTTAATCATATCAGAAACAATTAATAAAGAATGATTGGAG
Organism: Ormosia semicastrata; assembly: GCA_029884595.1. Taxonomy (NCBI): domain Eukaryota; kingdom Viridiplantae; phylum Streptophyta; class Magnoliopsida; order Fabales; family Fabaceae; genus Ormosia; species Ormosia semicastrata. Next base: position 4,442,457 of record JAQQTO010000022.1, on the reverse strand, counting down.
ATAATAAGATGAGGAATGTGATAATCTAATGGAATCAATATATCAAAGTTATGTGACTTAAATATTTTTTGGATCCTGAAAGTATAGCATCTTTTAAGGAATAAATAAAGCATTTAAAAAAAATTACAAATTACTCTTTCCCACAACTGTTTTGCCATTTCAGTGCTAGACTAGAGAGTGCCCTCTTAGAGGAGCCATGTTCATTGACCGCAGCAGCAGCAGCAGCGCTAAAGTCTTCAATTCTTTGGCGTATTTGAAAGCTTTCATCGCCTTCCATTATTCTCTTTATAACTTTGCCAATTTCATCTCGTTTTACTATGCCAGTTTCATCAACATTTGGCCTCACTGCCACTTTGAGCTCCTCTGTAAGTGTTACTGCATTCATTCTCTGCTCTGCAAATAATGGCCACGCAATCATGGGCACGCCGTGGACCACACCCTCCAGAACTGAGCTCCAACCACAATGAGTCAAGAAGCCACCGGTGGATCCATGACTAAGGACTTCAACTTGTGGTGCCCATGAAGGAACCACTAAACCTTGCCCTTTGGTTCTGTCCAAGAAACCTGATGGTAAATACTGTAGTGGGTTATCCTTTTGTCCAATAAAATAAGCAGAACTAGAAAATTGATTTGGAGCTCTCACAACCCACAAAAATTTGTGGCCACTCAGTTCTAATCCAAAGGCTATCTCATTGAGTTGGTCATGAGAGACTGTTCCACCACTCCCAAAAGAGATATACAAGACAGACTTTGGTGGCTGATTGCGTAGCCATTCAATACATTCGAACTCGTTTTCCTTACTTCTTGACTCGGTTTGAATGATGGGTCCAACCGGATAAACATAAGGACTATTGGCTTCTTTGATCTCTTGCACAGCTCTTATGGCATCTGCTTCCAAATTTGTGAAGGTATTGACTATGACACCATCAACGACTGAGACTTGTTGGCACGTTCGAAGAAATGATTTGTATGTTTCACTAGATCTTTCATAAAGAACTGGGTCTGGAAGATCTTTGACCTGTAAAGGAATGATACAACCTGGAATATTCACAGTTTTTGTTAAGTCTAAGAACTCAGAAGAAACACTCTCATCGAGCTTCGGCAGAGAAAGACAGAATGATAGTGATAAGGCTCCTGAGGCTAAAAAAATGTAATACAAGAGGTTGAAGTGCTTAGCAATATCGAGTGTATCGCATGAAAATAGGTCAGAAACTAAAGCAACTAGGTGAGTTCGGGAACTCAATGTGCTCAGTGCTTCATGCAGAAATGGGAGAGAGTGTTTCACACTAAGTTTCATTTGTGTTGCAAGGTGAATGTTCTTAGGAAGGTCTTCCATGTTCACTTGGGGAAGAATAGTGAAGTCTATATTTGGAGGAAGAGCATTTAGGATGGCTTTCATGGAACGGGTGGGAGGCCCAAGTGTGGGAATGAGAATTGAGACATGGAATTCCTGGTGTTCAAAGACCAGTCGCTTGGCAAACTCAACAAGTGGGATCAAATGACTCAGTCCAGGGCAGGGAACCATCGCGATGCATTTCTTTTTCTCCATGGTATCAAAATGGAGCTTGAGTTGAAGTGTAGATACAGGAAGTTTTGGAAGTTCAGTTTATGGAAAATGCTTTTGTTGTGTTTAAATCATCAAGAAAAAGAAAGAGAAAAAGTGATTGGTGTGGATTAAAACTTCTCCACGTAACCCACTATACATGGTTGGTACAAATTTATAGAGTGTGATAAACACAGCTTTAATTTTAAGAACAATTTAGTAATACTTTAAAAAAATAAAAATATATTGGTGTAAATTTTATTTATAAAAATTAAATTAATAATTAATTAATATATTATTATTTTTAATATAAAATAATTATATAACAAAAAATATATATAATTATTCATGTGTTAATTGATCAAGATTTGTACAAGTATTTTTTTTTTTTAAAAAGGAGTACCCGTGCAACATTTTTCTTTCACAATTGTGAGCCAAACATTCGTCGCATATGGAAAATAAAAAATAAAAAACTTCAATTTAAGCTTTGGATACCATTCTCCAGTACTTTTCAACTCTTTTTTCCTTTTTCATCTCCCCTTCTCCCCTCCACCTGCGCGGTAAGGTTCCTAACTAAAAGTCCCTCCCACAGGGCGAACCTATATTTTCACCCGGAAGACAAAGTAAACCAGACATACACCAACCTCAATGGCTTAGGTGAATAACAATGATATTCGTAAGCATACATTTTTTTTTTACACTTTTTTAATATTAGTTATCATATTTATTTTTTTATTATTATTTTTTACTTAATCACACTCATTTAAAATAAGTATAAAAATGAGTGTGGAGAAAAAAAATGATGTATAAACATCATTTTCCTTAAGTGAAACATCCTAGGACATAATAACATTTGCTTGATAATTTTGACTTTTTTATCAAATTATCACAGTTAGTAAAATTATTTATTAAAATATAATTTTTTTAAATTATTTATTAAATTATCACTTTTTTAAATTATTTATTAAAATATCATACTTTTGAAATTATATACAAAACTGTCACATTTTGTCTAACGTGATATTTTTTAATATTTTTTGTCACGTAAGATGCGTCATCTTGTTTGGCACATCCTATATGGATCTACCATATGTGATGGCGTATTTACATATAATACACCAAACGTGTTGGCATAACTAAGGCAAATACACCATTTATCTTGATGCAATTCACACACGACCATGTCTTGTTAAAATAATCAGACAGAAGCGTTTTCTAAGTTAGACATAGATGTGTATCTTAAAAAAAAATTAGACAGAAACATTTTGTAAGTTAGACACGACCATGTGTAATTCCTCAATTGCTTACAGGATCCTGACTAAGCCAAAGTAATCTTCTTTTGCTTCAAAAATGTAATGTCTTTGCATTTTTTTTACTCCAAATATGATAAATTTCATTTAATTTACAAAAAAATGAAGTCAATGATAAGGATCTATGTAAAATTCATCAATAAAAATAAGCAAATCACCATAATTTATCTGGTTTAAGACTATAAAATATAGGTTTATAAACCGTAATACACGTTAACTATAACACTAAACTCATACTTATTTGCTTGTAACAACAAAGAGTCTTTAAATTCAAAAAAAAATTCCTTTTTTTCTTTTTTTTATATGTTCCTGCATGTTTATTTGAGAAAAAATTTATTTTTTTATGTTTATTTGGTGAGTACTCTTCTAATCATGACTCTCTCAATTTTGAGGAGTGACATTTTTTTTAATATTTTTGGTTAACGTAGAAGGGCATAAACCTGTTTAACATAATTCAACCAAAGTTCAATCATTCAGATTCTATGAAAATTTTGACAGAGTTTCCCCTAAATATTGGACCTCCTCAAAAGCACATGAACCTATTTAATTCAACCAATTACCAAGATTATTAATAAAAACCAAGCGGCAAACATGTTTAATCCAACAAGGGTACCAAAATCACAATAGAAAATCATCAATAGTAATTTAACCAAAACCACTAAATATAACATTCTCAGATACACTAATGATATATAATTACACGTCAACGAGATAGGCCCGCATTAGAATGTGGTGGCTTGTGAGAATGATCAGAAGAAGGACCTGGCTGTGATGGGTATGGTGGATAACTTGGTGGCGGGTAATGATATAGTGGGTAACCTTGTGGTGGATAATGATATGATGGGTAACCTAGTGGTAGGTAAGAATATAGTGGGTAAAGGTATGGTGGGTGATATGTAGGTGATAGCTAAGTGGTTGAGTATATAGCAGTTACATTTGGAGCAGTAACAGTGGTAAGATGTTGAGTCGTGTGCTGACTTGTAGAACTGAAGTCCTTAGGATGTCGAAGTTGTGTCCGAGTGCTCGCTAACCTTGTCTTCCTTCTACGCTGCATCCCCTGTTGATTGGACTCCTTGGGTGGCCCTGAAATGTCACCTACTGCTGGAGCTGGACGCAGATGTTCTATTGTAATGCGATCATGCTCCCGCAATGAATGTAGGATCTGTGCAGCAGCTTCTCGAGCGACAGCGTCAGTAGTCGAACTGAACTAATGCTTTGCAATGTCCACCTAAGAAACATATATAAAATATGTCATTATAATTAATACAAAATACATATAGTCATTGGCGAATTGGTAAAAAGCTTACCACATTCCCAATAGATGCACTGGTGGGAGAAATCTAACGTATGGTAATTCTTTTATACCAACGCATGTACTTAGAACGCGAAGCCAATGGTGCGAGCAATGGAATTCCCTTAACAATATTTTCTCTTCGACTGTTCCATGTGGCTATGTAAACAACATGTGTAGCTAGCCAATTCTCATCATGCCTACCTGCTAGTGTAATTGAGTGCAAACTGTCAAGCTGGAGCGGTCTCCATGGTACGGGCTAGTCAAGACTAAACTAGCACATCACTTGGTCTAGCTGGTGCCACTCAACAATGTGAAAACATATGAGAGGGACCACTGTTAGTGCTATGTCCCTACCAGCCACATAAAAAGGTGGAAGTGATGCCACCTTCTCATCTGTGTATGGTTGCCATATAATCTGCAAAATGAGATGCACACAAAATTAAGAAGTCATATACATAAGTAATTAATTCAAACAAATGTAGAATAATACATACCTCATCATTCTTAGCTGATCAAAGAACCGACAATAATATTCAAGTACACCGATCATAGTATCACTCAAAACTTTATGCTTGCGCTATCTATTTTTAAATCAAAGTATTATGAATGTAAGTGACAAATAGAGCAAAGTAAGTAATAGACAAAGTAATATAAAGAAATTATATAAAAAGAAACTTACTCCCATCCTAATGGATGTAATTGACCACGATCAGTACCATAGAACACATCGGGTTCAACATGGTCAACCAATGTAGGGGCAAGTCGGGGGAATATGTACCATGCCTAATACTGCAATAAGATGTAAGCCCTTCCGATCTCGCATGCTTTGTAGTCCGTAGCTTTGCAAAGCTTTTTATACAAGTACGCTAAGACTGCAAATCCCCAACTGTATGTCCCGGGAATAGCAAAGTCCTCCAACAATGAAAGGAACATCAAGTGCATAAACTTACCAGAATGATCGGGGCATAAGAAACCCCCAAGCAACCTAAGTATGTAATGTCGTGCACGCTGTTGCACGTACTCGTCATCATCATCGTCAGTGACGTTTGTAACACTCGGCTGCCACACATATGTCATATCAATGCGTGCATCAGATATGAGCGACGGAGTCTCATCAATCCCTAACAACTAATCACATAGATCGAGTCAATCAGTCTGATGGGTAAGGCATGTAACTGCAGCGCCATCAACAGAAAGACCTGATATGATACTGATGTCCTCCAATATTATGGTGCACTTTCCGGTAGGTATATGAAATATATGCATCTCTGGGTGCCATCTTTCAACCAACGAAGTAATCAAGGAGTGATCAATATTGCAATAGCTCATGTGGGCAACCCCCAAGAAGCCAGTCTGCTGTAGATATAGAAGAATTGACACAAGGAAGTCTATATGTTTTGTTTTCTGAGCACGTCTAACACGCAAGTGTCAGTCCTCATGTCCCTGCCATACATGCTGAGAAACATAATACTCCTACAACTCCAAAACTGAGTCATCCTCTGGGCTTAGGTTTACACGGAATGCCATCTGTCATGTTGTATGCCAAACAACAACAACAATTTGTATGACAATATGAAAAATAATATATAATATTTGTTATCGATGGTATAAAAGAAAGCACAATTAAAAGCAATATAAGAATCAAATTATGTGGGAGAAATGAAGTGCACGCTGATAATCAACTAACATATATTAATAGTATTCGAATATAACATCATAGTGGAGTAATACACAACAATACAGCTCCAAAATACACATTGATGGTTGGCTAACACAAGAGTCTGACAATAAAAATATGTCCTAGATCAACTAGATGACCTTGCTCCATCATCCTTCAAGGAACTCGATTCACTAGCATGACATGTGCGAGAATTATGTCCAGGTTGATGACATCTTGTACACTTTTGTCCTGACCCTACTTCGTGCCAATCCATCTCATTCTTAAGTCAGGTTGATTTTGATCGACCTTTAGATTTAAGTAACGCACGATCAAACACCAAAGTTATGTCAAGACCTGCAGGCCACCATGATTCAACTCGAGCTAGTTCAAATTCAAATTCGTAAGCTCTGTAAATGTTTTCCATCCTGTAAACCCTATGCATATATCAGAATGAGTCAATTGCCACAGAAGCACATGCAACAATCACATGAGAGGATGGAAAATGCAATGCTTGAAACACCCAACACTCACAGCGGCCTTCTTCCAGGTTTAAAGTATAAGAAACTCCACCCTGTTTGTGTTACAGGGTTAAAAGCCTCTTCAACCATGAACTTGGTATTCTCTCTATTGTACTCGCGAACTTGGTGTGAGCTAGCCTTTTCCATGTTGATTCTCCAGTGCTTTAATAAGTCATCACTCCATTCCTGCCATTTGTCATCATTTTCGCATTTGCCTCATTTTTTCGATTGACAAAGTATTCCACCATTTTCGTATATGTCAACTAAACCAATGCAGTTATAGGTAGATTTCTGCTACCCTTCGACACTTCGTTGATGCACTCTAACAAATTAGTAGTCATATGACCGAATCTACAGGCACCATCATATGCCAAACTCCATTTTTCTTTTGAAATCACATTAATCCAATTTGCCATCTCAGTAATAGCTGTCAACTTCTCTAGCCTAGCATCAAACTTGATTGCAATTGGTTCATACCTTGATACAATAAACAGATTGAGTTGGTATAAGAAACTAACTGTTAGTATAATAAATTAAAATACGAGTTAAAAATTTTAAATTCCTGCGTTAATCAAAAATATTTTCAACTCCTTATTTTGGAATTTGGAGTTAAAATTAGAACTAATGTGCCGTATGTAGAAGACATGATACGCATTCGGTGGCTGCCATCCAAGATTTTCATTTGCTATTGATTGTAAGATGTCTCGATGTCGATTAGAGATCAAGTACAAGCCCTCTTGTTGTGTGACATGTAACCTCAGGTGGGCTAAGAACCAATTCCAAGCATCCTTTGTCTCCTCTTCCATAATGGCAAAGGCAATTGTCATAAGTTTTCTATCTTCATCTTGGGTTGTTGCAATCAATAACGTATGACGGTATTTTTCATACAAATGAGTAGTGTCAATATGAATAATGAGCTTGCAATATCGAAAGCCAGCAACACATGGTATAAATGTCTAAAATAATCAACAAAACACTCTTTTCGAACGATTAAGTTGGTTATGCACAGAACATTCCTCGTCTTGCAACTCCACCACTGTGCTTCTATGTCTCTTCTCATGGCTGCTAGCCATCTGGGCAATACTTTATAAGATTTGTCCTAATTCTCGAAAACATTCACAATGGCCAATTATTTTGCCTTCCAAGCTTTTCGATATAAAACTTGGTAACTGAATTGACTTCGAATCCTTTCAAGAATTAAGCATACAGGTGCATCAAGTTTTGTTCTAACCATCTCCAAAATGCAAGAACAGATCATACGAGAGTCCAACTTACGGTGATCTAAAGACACAGCTAGGTTGATGCAACTGTGAGGTCCATTATATTTTGTAATCTGGCACGCATACAACCTCTTGCTTTGTATGACCCTAACTCTCCAATTACAACCTTCGTCAAAACTAGGGCACTTAGCAGTTAGTCTTCGTGAATCAGAATATTCAATTTTGTACTCTTGATGCCTGCGAATTGAATAATGTTTTACGGCCAACTTCACGCCATCTTTTGATAGAAATTACAAGTCAACATAGAATTGATCATTGATGCTCTAAGTCCCACGACTATCTAATTCAGGCAAGTTATCAGGATTACTCAATGCATCCTAATTAATCTGAGAAAACTGAGGGCATAGTGGCATAAATACAGATTTAGGGCCTCAAGGCATAAACATAGATTAAAGAGCAACCGACAATGGAACTTGTAAATTTTCTTCGGCATCAAAGTTTTCTGCCTCTATGTCAGTGTGTGAATCATCAGTCTCAGCTAACTGTTGTTTATCTTCACTTGTGTCCCATATTGTATCTCTGACAAATGGGTTATCAGCTTCATTCATTACACCACCAATAACAATCATACTGCATGACTCAACTAGATTAGAAGGACTAACTTGAGATTCTGTTTCACCAGGAGCTTCAACATGCTCTTCATGCCTACTTGTTTCTACCTCAACATACAACTCCATCGAGGCCATGTTCGGAGTTCGACAGAAGGAATCTATCGTGTATTTTACACCATCATCGTCTTCTAATGGAAGACTTATCCATCTCCATGGATTGTAGCATTATGGACATCGATAGACAACCTATGACACATATATTTGCTTGGAGCCTTAACTTTGAATGAATCTTATTTTTTAAGGCATTCAAAGTCATATTGATTGTGATCACAATAGGCTTAGGAGGAGGACCTTGATATATGAGACTCTCTTCACCATCGTACATTGTCTCATTGAAGTAAATGTGCACATTAAGGGGTTTTGTCATATTAATTTCACCTCTAAATAATAACAATTCAATAAATATGAAATTAATATACACGTGTCAATTACAACAAAATTGCACATCTAACAATGCATTTATATTATTATTATTTTACGTACAAGTAACTTCTTAAACCCTACTAATTTGAATTAAACTACATTTAGTTATTTAAACAATGTCAAGTACTCAAGAAAAAAAAATTTATACTATTATTTTACGTACAAATAATTCATATAATTCATACTACGTATCCTATTAATCACATTATTAATTAGTCAAAAAAAATTTGAAAACCTCTAAATACGTATAAAATAACATAAATGTATAATTAACATTAATATAATAAAAAAATAGTCAACAAATCATAAAAAAAAAATTCAAACATTATAATAAATACTTACATATAAGGAATACTATATAAATATGATCACAAATGGAGATCCAAACACCACTTCTAGTAGCAATTGTCCAATTAATTACATGATAGAGAGTTGAGAGTGTTTAGAGAGAAAAATTTGTAGAGTGTGAGAATTGAGAAAATGGAGTGAATGGCACGGATGAGGGAGAGGAGGCTAAATATATACCTATGTTACGTTAAACGTGTTGGCGTATTTAGCTTAGTTACTCTAAACGTGTTAGCGTATTCAGTGCAAAATCCACGTAGGATGCGTCATCCTGTTTAGCGCATCCTACATTGCAAAAAAATATTAAAAAATGTCATTGGTCTGAGTTGGTTTTTAATAAGCTGGTTATCAAGTTGCAGCCTCTACTTCATCATCTCACTATGGACGTCAAGTTCTGCCATCGTCACAGGTTGTGATTCTTTCCTATGAGGTGTTGTCCCCCATTGTCCGGACTAAGACTTAGCTTTATAAATTTTGAAGCTGACATTATAACAGCTTTGGACCGCGGTTAGTCTACTATCATAGTTATTTTCTCATCATCATCTGAGATGAACTTCATGGTGAGGTGGTGTGTAAAGACTATTATTCCAAAGGAATTCAAAGATGGTCTCCCTAAAATGACATTGTAGGCAGAGGAACAATCAACCATTAAGAATTTTACTTTTTCCTTTTTTTCAAAGACTCTCGTGCTTATTTTCTACAGAGCTCCGTTTTAAGGTAAGGTATAATTCAATGTATTCCTCAAGTCGCACTTTTCCTTTTGAGAACCCTATCAAGTTTGTATCAAAGGGCTTCAAGTTGGACAAAGGGAGTCTGAGGTTACGGACGCAGTCCATGAACAAGATGTCCCCAGAGCTACCTTGGTTCACTAAGATCCTTTTAATCCTTACATTGGCCATAATCCCCATGATGACCATCGGATCATCATGGCTCGATATTACCCCTTCAACATCTTCATTAACGAAACTTATGACTGGGGTGCTCCGGTATCCTCTTCCCTTCTTGAAGAATGGGCAGGAAGATATGTTGAGCACCTCCTTCAAGAGTTTTTTCATTGTAGATTTTGACTACCCACCTTTGACAAAGCCTCTAGATATGGTGTTGATTGTCCGCGTGACCTCATTGTTACGCCTCTCTTGCTTTTTAGGGGAGTCCTGCCTCGCATACGGGCATGATCCCAACATGGTGAGCGATCTTATGGCGACGTGGTCTGTTTAGGTGGGCTATAGCTTCTCTTTTTGTCCTTTCTCTTCTAATACCTAAGGGGTTATTGTCTCTGGACCTCTAAACATAATTTTGTAGTATGCCTCATGCAACATCCTGAATACAATTACTAAATACGTATCCAAAATTACGTAATAGTAATTAGAATTAAGCATGTCACGTTAAACTAATGTAATAACTTTAAATTACATTTAAATAATATACAAAAAATATGAGCCTGTTGACGGTTGATATAACGTACATATACCACAATACATAATATTTACATAATCTATTACAAATAATAAATATACATCACAAAATACAAAAAATATCAAAAATTGTTCTACATCTTCATCTTCTGTTTTCTTGCTCAAGGGTTCATACTTAGAAATATCATGGAATAAAAATAAAGCGGGGTGAGAATTCTCAGTAGTACTATTAAAAAATGTGTCATAATAATACTCTCAGCTGTTTTGGGGAAAAACACATTTTAAAACTTAAATGCTTTATATACTAGAAAAGTGACAAAAAGTCAAATCTGATCCTTTCTTTTTCCGAAATAGAATTCCAAGTATTGCTATTTTTCAAAAACATTTGTTATCAAGCATCTCAAATTATATCCAAAACTGCTTTTAGAAACAATTTCTAAACAAGAACTAAAATTTCAAATTCATTTAATAGCCTTTATAAATAACCGAGTCATAATATGTCATTCAAATTCTAATTCATCTCAATGCTCATTCGACATATCAAATATCATCATTATTCATCATTTATCATCTTTCATCATATCTCATCATCAAATGCAACTACAAATTCATTATCATATTCCAATTTCCACAATATGATCTTTTCTAATATCATTATCACATATCACATTCAAAAAGTATATCTTTTAAGAGTCATAACTCTCTATAACAAGATTATAGTCTCATTTCCTCCATATACAAGGAATACTTAATAATATACTCTTCAGATACAATGGGTAATCAATAACATAACCTCCAAGTACGAGAATTAACCAATAGTATATCTATCGGGTACATGAAAAATCAATATAATATCCATCAGGTACATAAATAGTCAATATAACATCAATCAGGTACATGGATAATCACTATAATATTCATCAGGTACATGAATAGTCAATATAATATCCATCAGATACATAGATAGCCAATATAATATCCATTAAGTACATAGATAATCACTATAATATCCATCAAGTATATGAATAGTCAATTTAATATCCATCAGGTACATGGATAGTTAATATAATATCCGTCAAGTATATGGATAATCAACTATATATCCTTTCAGTACAAGGATTTTAGATCACCTCCATTTACGAGATTTAAATTTAATATCATTTAATTCAATTCAGTACATGTTCAACCTTAAAGAATCAAGGGAGCAATATTAAAGTCAAGCTCAACTTGGATTCTCAAGGAGCAATTTAATTTTTAATATACAACAATATTTCCAATATTGAAATCTCAAGTATGAATTTACTACAAACATCTAATAATTAATTTAAATGCTTAATATCATAAATGTTTATTAGCAAACATGTGTAGTCAAGACATGCACATGTCACGGCCAAGGTCTATATTAAATACCATATTTACAAATTCATCAACTACTCATTATTTTTTTAATCAATTTAATTAACAAATGAGTATAGAAACATAATTGTTCTGAACCGTGATCCGGAATCCCGCTCTATGGGATCAACCCGGCATGCACAATACCGGACTCCTACTCTACTAGTTGGCATAGAGGAAGACTCACAACGTATTCCAGACCACGGACTACGGCCATTAAGCGGTGTTGGGATATGACGTCGTGATTGATAGATTCATGCAGAGGATGAATCCCTAAATATCCGCAACTGCCAATCATCAACTTACGATATTATAGGACTCATAGTTATCTTTGATGGCTAGATACTTTCCATATCTTAATCCCAGATTTATAGGGATGTATCCTATAATAATGGAAAGATGATCCTCATCAGGATACTAATCCTGAATTACCTGCATTCAGTAAGGATCCCATTAGGATTCTATATACGCTCTATAAATACACAGTTACGTCATCTTAAAAAGGTAACCTTTAACCCAATCTCATCTTGTGCACTGCCTGACTTAAGCGTTGGAGTCCCTTTACAGGTACCCACCCCCCTGCGCAATACGCTCAGCTGCTGCTTAAAGGAGAAATCATTGTAACGTGCCTACCTCAGGTACTCTCTGAACCCGATTCAGAACATTGGCGCCGTCTGTAGGAAACCTTAAAATTCTAATCCCACACAATCATGGTGAATACGAGGCAAAACTCGAGAAGAGATGCTGCGCAAACTTCTGTCAACCAGAGACAGGATCCTGATATACAACGTCCGCCACTACCACTGCCTCCACTTGTGGCTCAAACCTCTGCTGTGAGAAATCAGGCACCTGGATCAGGAAGCCGACGTGATGGGTACTCCATCTCCTTTTCTGAGGAGTCTCCTAACCCATCACGCAGGATTTCTGTCAGGGAAAGACTTGAATTTATAGCCCAGAAAGGTGACCAGAGCCTTCAAGAGCGCAGGATTCCGGTACACCAACGTCTGGGAATCTCGAACAATGAGTTCGATGATCGTGCATCCCGCTCTGAACGCACACATCAATCTCGGGTTTCCCAATGCTAGTTTTAAGATATGTTGCAGCAAGATATGGATTTGCTCAACGACCAATTCAGGAGGCTGGAAGACATGCAGTGCGCCATGCGTGAAAACCAACCAAGGCCGCGCCGCCGTGACAGACGGACCGACGTGGAAAATAATAAAAGGAGGGCTCACGACGATAATGGAATTCCCAATACTGGGGATAATAACCAAAATTGCGAAACCATGGAACAACCTTTCTCTGATCAACTCATGGAGTTCTGGGTTCTGAGAAATTTCAAGTTTCCTCCAAACCTAGAAATTTATGACAGAACCACGGACCTCCAGGAACACATAAATGCCTACGAGTAGTCCCTATGTTTCTATGGCAGATCCATGGAATTGTTGTGCCAAGCTTTCCCTCTCTTCCTCAAAAAGGGAGCCCTCATGTGGTTTACCAGCCAACCACAGGGGACCATCGTGGATTGGTCGGACCTTAAACAGCGTTTTCTACTACAATACACCACAAGCAAGGAACAACCTAAATCCATCGAATCTCTGGCTAAGATCCACCAGGGAAAGGACGAGAGCCTCCAGGATTACGTTAGGCGTTTCATGGTTGCCTGCACCAATGTAGAAAATTTTGAAGACAGAATAGCCTTGCATTATGCCAGAAGCAGTCTGCGGATAGGCTCCGAGTTCTTAAAGTCCCTGCCAAAAAAGAAACTAGACAATCTGACTGACTTCCAGAAACGATTTGAGAAGTATGTCCACTTGGAGGAGGCAACAGAAGGACCATAGGAGGTGGGACAAAGGCGAGCCTTCTCACCAGAAGCCCAACCAAAATTCCTCAAGGTCGCGACCCCTAAAGGGTAGCCCACCATGGAGGAATTACTCTGACTACACTCCTTTGAACATGCCTCGGGAAAAAATCTTGAGGGAAGTGATGCACACGGAGTTTTAGAACGTCCGGAGACTGCCCTCTATAAAAAAACACAAGCAAAAGGATCACTCCCAACATTGCACATGGCATAAGGCCTATGGCCACGATACAGAAGATTGATATCAGTTGCGCGATGCCATCGAATTCTTAATCAAGGCCGGACGCTTGCAGTAGTATATCCTTCATGTACAAAATAACGAGGGGGACAATAGACGCAGAGACAGCAGACATACCCCGCGTCGGAGTCCGTCCCCTCCGCCCAGAAGAAGGACAAAAAGTCCTAGGAGAAGATCCCAGACTCCACCTCGCCAAGATAACAGTGATCTGCAAGGTTGGATCAGGGACACTCCCCCCATTGATAACGACGACCATCGCTCCGAGCCCAATAGGACGATTCATACCATTGCCGGTGGCTTTACCGGAGAAGGATCTTCCAATGGAGCTCGAAGAAAGCCCTTAGAATAACGGTTTTTAGCGTGGTCCACTCAGAACTAAGAATACAAGCAGCGGATATAAAAATGCCTCTCATCACCTTCTCAGACGAAGATTACGACGGAATAATCCCAGACCATGACGATCCACTCGTCATCTTCGAGGTAATTTCCAATGCTGAGGTCCGCCGAATTTTCATCGATCAAGGAAGTTCAGCCGACATTATGTTCCTAGATCTCTATCAGAAGTTGGAGCTCCCGCAATCCGACTTGACTCCCCACGTAGGAGAATTGACGGGTTTCACCGGTGAGAATATCACCCCGATCGGATATTACGAAATCTACCTGACCCTTGGATCATCTAAACTCTTCAGGACTGTTAAGGTAAAGTTCCTGGTTGTGGACTGCCATTCGGCTTATAACATTATCCTGGGCCGTCCTTCTCTCAATGCCCTTGGAGCGGTGGTATCCACCACCCACCTCGTGATGAAGTTCCTCAATAAAAATAATGACATCGTCACTGTAAAAGGCGACCAAGTTGCTGCCAGAAAATGCTACAATAAGAGCCTGAAGATTTGTAAAGTGCCTCGGAAGGAGAGACCTTCCGTCTCCACCTCGACTATCTACCAGGTTAACATTTTAATGACCGAGTTGGATGTCAGGGAAGAGATCCAGGGTACTTGACCCCAGCCCGAAGGTGAACTGGAATCTCTTCAGCTCGGGACTAACCCAGAACAGGTTACCAAGATTGGAGCTCGTCTGAGTGAAAAAGAAAAGCAATAACTGTCAGAACTTTTGTTAAGAAACAAAGACCTTTTCGCATGGACTTCCTCCGACATGCCCGGACTCGACCCCACCTTTATCTGCCACCGTTTGTCAATTAAAGAGGGCGCCAAGCCGGTCGCACAAAAGAAGAAGAAGGTCAGATCCGAGAGGCAGCAAGTCGTTGAAGACCAAGTTAAAGAGATACTAAATGGCAACTTCATTAGAGAAATTTCCTATACCACATGGCTTTCTAACGTGGTTCTGGTAAAAAAGTCCAACGAAAAATGGAGAATGTGCGTAGACTATACTGACCTGAATAAAGCCTGTCCCAAGGATCCATACCCACTCCCCAATGTGGACAAATTAGTGGACGACTCCTCGGGATTTAAATGGCTGTCGTTCATGGATGCATATTCCAGGTACAACCAGATTCTCATGTACGCCGGAGATAAAGATAAAACCACTTTCATTACCGATAGGGCGAGCTACTGCTACAAGGTCATGCCTTTCGGCCTAAAGAATGCAGGAGCCACCTACTAGAGGATGATGAACAAGGTTTTCAAAAACCAAGTGGAAAAGATGCTAGAAGTCTACATAGATGACATGATAGTAAAGACTCCACATAGCGGATTGCACACGGAAGACCTCGAGGAAGTATTCGGACAACTCTAAAAGTACAACATGAGGTTGAACTCGGAGAAGTGCGCTTTCGGGGTCCAGGCCAGTAAATTTTTAGGTTTCATGCTAACTCATCGAGGAATCGAAGCCAATCCGGACAAATGTCAGGCCGTCCTCAGCATGAGAAGTCCCCGGAACATCAAGGAAGTACAACAGCTTACGGGGCGCATAGCGGCCCTCACAAGATTCTTAGCCAAGGCTGCTCACAAGTCTCTCCCCCTGTTCAAATTGCTTAAGAAGGGGAAAAAGTTTGAATGGACCCCAGAGTGTGAAGACGCCTTCACATCCTTAAAAAACCTCTTATCCTCCCCCCTATTTTGAAGAGGCCGGATACTGGGGAAACACTCTATTTATACCTATCCGTCCATGATGAGGCCGTAAGCTCAATTTTGATCCAGGAAACTGACGAAGGATAGAAGCCTGTCTACTTTATAAGCAAGGTCCTCCAGGGCCCCGAGCTTCGGTACCAAAAGGTCGAGAAAGTTGCCTTTGCGCTCATTATCACCGCAAGAAGACTTCGGCAATACTTTCAATGCCACCCAGTGGTGGTAAGAACAGACCAACCTATTCGGTAGGTGCTACATAAACCAGATATGGCCGGGCGAATGATTGCATGGTCGATCAAGCTCTCAGAGTTTGGGAATACATACGAACCACGACTTGTAATAAAAGCCCAAGCATTATCCGACTTCCTAGCGAAACTCACAACAGACAACGGCGACCCTAAAAAAGCCTTCTAGACCATTTTTGCTGACGGATCATCGAACCCCAAGGGAAGCGGGGTCGGAGTGATATTGGAGAATTCGAAGGGTTTGACCTTGGAGCACTCCCTGAAGTTTGAGTTCCCGACCTCAAACAATTAGGCCGAGTATGAGGCCTGCATCGCCGGTTTGCTAATGGCAAAGGATATGGAGGCAACGCGGATCACACTTTGCAGTGATTCCCAGCTAGGAACCTCCCAAATCCAAGGTGACTATCAATCTAAAGAACCCCTCCTACAGAAATACTTGAGCAAGGTCCAAGAACTCTTGAGAGGTTTTGAGGAGGTCAAGATAGAGCACATCCCAAGAGAACAGAACTCCAGAGCAGACCTTCTATCTAAACTGGCCAACATGAAGAGCCCCGGCAACAACCAGTCTGTAATCCAAGAAACTCTCTCTCAACCCTCCATCACGGATCATAGCATATCCCAAGTGGAGGACCATCAGCCATCTTGGATCACCCCTATACTGGGCTATTTGCAGCATGAAAACTTACCATCGGACCCGAAAGAGGCCTCCAGATTGGTAAAGACCGCGGTCAAATACACTATTTACAACGGCCGCCTCTACCGACGTGGTTTCTCGTCCCCCTTCTAAAATGCTTAACCCCAAAGGAAGCAGAATACGCCTTAACTGAAGTTCATGAAGGAAGTTGTGGTCTTCACTTAGGAGGCAAAACCCTAGCCCAAAAAGTATTAAGGGCAGGATTCTATTGGCCGACAATGGAAGCTAACTCTTAAACACACGTTCAAATTTGCAATAAGTGTCAATGCCATGCAGATCATTTTCAAGCCCCTTCTGAAGAACTACTCACGACGTCAGTTCCTTGGCCTTTTTACAAGTGGGGTATAGACATTTTAGGTCCATTCCCCCAGGCCCCAGGGCAGTTTAAATACTTGGTGGTAGCGGTAGACTATTTTACTAAATGGATCGAGGCCGAACCTCTGATCACTATCACCTCGGCGTGAATTCAGAAGTTTACTTGGCGCTATCTTATCACCAAGTTCGGCATACCGGAATCTATCGTCACAGATAATGGTACCCAGTTCAAAGATAAAACTTTTGAAAAGCTACTAGCCGGATTGAAAATAAAGTACCACTGCAGCTCCGTTGAGAACCCCAGGACAAACAGACAAGCCAAGGCAACCAACAGAATTATCGTGCGAGGCTTAAAAAAGAGGTTAGATGAAGCCAAAGGGAACTGGGTCAAGTAACTTGATCATGTTCTCTGGGCATACCAGACCACTTACCATTCCACCACGGAAGAAACTCCATTCAAATTGACCTATGGCTGCGAGGCCATGATCCCGGTGGAGATTAGGGAACCCAGCTGGCGCTACCAACAGTTCTCATCTGACAGCAACCCCGATCTAATCAGAGAGGACCTGGACTTGCTCGAAGAAAGAAGAAACGTAGCTCACATACGGGATACCGCCCTTAAGTAGAAGACAGCGACCAGGTACAATAAGAAAGTGGTCCCAAGAAAATTCCAACCGAGCGACCTAGTACTTAGGAGAGCCGACATAGGAGGGAAAAATGCCTCCCTAGGAAAATTAGCCCCTAACTGGGAAGGCCCCTACCGTGTCGTCAGCAGTACGGGTAAGGGAGCTTACACCCTGGAAACGTTATCCGGAACCCCATTTAAGAATTATTGGAATGCGGATAAACTAAGAAAATACTATAACTAAATGCCCGTAGTGGCTTAGTCCTCTAGTAGAATTATGTTTGATCCGTCCTTGTTTTGAATAAACACGCTCTGTACGGACTTTTATCCTCCCAATATCATCAATAAAATAGTTATTCAGATACCAAATTTAGTCCAACGCGCGGCACTAACTGTTAAGATGTCAAATGGATAGGAGGCAGTACGGATCATATGTACACACTCCTTCGTTATACCTAAACCATGAAGGGGTCCCAAAATCTATATGATTATTAGAGTACCTACCCTGGGTAAGGTTAAATAATGTTGGTGCCTTAGGTAAAAGGGTTTTCGCGTAAAATATCCTAATTCAGGGCGTTACTCTTACCTATATCCGCAATTCTAAACGTTTCCCATAACAAGCATTGGAATACGGATTAAGGTTTTACTTTGCCTAAGTCTAAAATTTCATGACGTTTGATTGTTATAAACGTTAATTACAGACTAAGGCATTATTCCCACCTAAGTCAAGTGGAATGTCATCCACTCAACGGTATGAGTGAAGGATCCCGGACCATGGTTTTCTACGACAAACAGTTTTCTAAGTCCATTAAAACGACTATAAAAATAGGCGTTGGACCCAAGTTGGACCATGAAAAATGAGAATGAACGGCGAAACAAAGTAATTAATTATAAAACCCTAATCACGGGGCAATTATCCTTACAAACAACAAAACCCCACGTAGGGGGCAGAAAACAAGAAACGAAAAAAGCAAGACAAAACTTAAACGCTGGCCTCTTCTCCTTCCGGGATCTGAATAACCTCCGGGTTGCCACCAGGAGCACTCACAGCTAACTCCTCTGCAGCTACAAGTCGGCCGTCATGAAAGATTTTATCTGAGGTAATGCCCTCCAAGACAAGGGCGACCCCGGGATTGAAATACTGGATTTGCGCCACGACATTCTGGAATTGCTCTCCCCTGACTTTTCCAGATATCGCGTCTAGCTCCTCCACCTCCTTTTCGAGTTCAACCACCTCGGCCTCCAGTGCGCTAATGCTTTTGCCAGTCTCAAGCTTCTCGATCTTCCTAGCAGCCTCAAAGTCCGCCAATGCCTTCTCCAGTTCGATGACCCTTGCCCGAGTATTCTCGTTTGACTTTAGGGACGCGGTCAACTTCTAGCTGACTTGCTCCTTTTCTTTCTTCAAAGTCTTCAACTCTTCCGACGCCCTCCTGTCAGCATCCTCGATGGTCTCTTCGATTACACGGATCTCGGCCGCCACCCGGAGAGCTTGCCTCTGAAGTGCAACTAAGGTTTATGCCAGACCTTGCTCAACAATATGCTATCTCACCTCGCCGCTTAAAAATCATCCAGCTATGAAGGGGCCGGGATCGGAGTGCCCTGTGATGATTGGCAAGAAATCTGCTATTTCCTTATCACCGCCCTCCGATGACCTTCCATCATGTTCAGAAGGTCCTTTGACAATCTGCCTTTTTCTCCTTTTAAAATTATAGGTAGGGGAGCCCGGCTGATCTTTTTCTCCGATAATAACGCCTTGGTCAGAGGAAGCCGGAATGGCTGTGGAAGAAGAAGCCACGGTTTTCTTCCTCTTCCTCCGGTTTCTTGAAGAATACAGGGCAACTATGGAAGACCCAGAAGTCATGTTGCTAACTGAAAGAAAACAGAAACAAGTACAATCAGCATATCACGAAACATTGATACATGAAGACAGAGCAAACACCTAGGGATACTATGGGTAATAATGCCCTAATTCCTACCTAATAAAGCATAAAGAAGATCATCACTAGGGGTACAGAGAACATCTCTAATATTGATGTTCTTATGCTTCTCGGCATACCGAATTATGAACTTGACAGACCTGAGCTCCTCGGGGTCGAGATCTCCCTCATCTTTTTCAATTAAATTGATGGGTATATCCCAGCAGCCTTGCGTCCAGTAAAGCGGACATTCTGGCTCCCTGTCCGGTTTAAGGAAGAATGGTTGACATCCCTCCTTGGCTTTTACCTTGAAGAATGCAGTCTTAAACCCTTTGAAGCTTTCTTCGAAAACATCAAAGGACTTACGACCAAGCCGTGACCGGATGACAAGCCAACTTGTTTGCTTTACCGTCCCCTGAGTGTTTATTCTTGTATAAAAATAAAAAAAGGTATTAACTGAGCACTTAAGGCTCATTAACCGGAAAAATCTCTCGAACGAGATGATGTAGCCCCAACCGTTAGGATGGATCTGCGAAGGGGCCACATGAAGAGTATGGAGGACGGCCATTTGAAAGTCAGAAAATGGCATCCTAAGCCCCAACTTGAGGAAAAAGTGGCTCATACAGGAACATAAAATGTGAACCGGCTTCTCGGTAGGAACACATTTTCTCACTCCAGCTTGGACAGACAACTTGGAATTCATCGTCCCGAGCTTTGTTCATGGTTAACTCCAAGGCAAATAAGGATTCTCGAAGTATGGCTTCACTCGAAAACTTGGACTGACGATTCCATACGTCGTCCACCACCCAGGGGCATACCAGCCCGGGACCTCGCTGAATTCAAATCAGCTCATCCTTTGTTGGGTCACAGACGTCGAAGAATGGGGGCTGAACTCTCGCCTTTTTCCCTTTGGCCATCCTGAGAACATCCAAAGAAGTCGGTAAACAAATGTCATAATCAATAATTTCATAGATTCAAACAGGGAGAGCGAAGTAATCCAAACCTCCCCTACCGACCTCCTGTCCCACCAGAAATAAAGCATTCAGGGGAACTCCTCCGCCGCGCATGGCGCGGCGAAGATGGTGTTTCAGGGAGGCAACAATATCTACCTAAATCACTAAGGTCTACTTGAAGGAAAACAAAACTAGAAATGCAAAGCTACTCTACTCTTTAAAAAGTTATTAACATTCTGAAAGCACAAATAACGAGAAGGTTGAGAGAAAGCTACTTACTATGTAAAGGCAGAATGCTTGAACAATGGAGAAGCAGTGCCAGAACAATGGAGAAGTTGCGAGCGGTTTGAAAACACCCAAAAGAAGCCAAAGCTTTTGCCGCACAATGTTTTCAGTGAAGGAGGCCAAAAATAGTAAAGTGAGGAAGACGAACCTTTGACTCTTATTTATAAAGGTTTGAATGGTTAGGGGACATTTCTGTCCTCTCCATCGCAAGTTCAAAAGGTGCTCATCATGGCTCGTGGAGCTCTAGGCACGTCTCTCCGATGAAATTGCACCACGTAGCCCACACAGCTGTAATAGCAGTTGAAAGGACAGTTACGCAGTAATCCAAAGCGTCGTACGAATGTTAAAAAAGAAACTCAGGTTTGTACCGCGGCGCCCAGCTTCAAATCACTGTTGACAACACGAACTACCAACTAACACCGAGGTGCAATTACTATGGCGATTATGCCAGGGTTAGCATTGGACCTACCCCAGTAATGTCTTTACGGGGTTATACCGGGATAAGCATTGGATTCATCCCGGCAGCGTTACCTCGGTGAAAAAATAATGAAAATACGGAACAAATACAGAGAATGTAAAGCTTATCGAATCATCTTCATTCCATACATCGTCATACATCCGAAAAGGAGGAAAAAGAAAATATTGAGACATGGAATGTATAAAGGTAGCCCGGGAAATGGGGCAAATATCTCCGGCTGCCTGAATCATACCCCGTCCACATCTTCGAACCTCGGTCTCTTGAAAAAGTGGATTGACTTTGAAGAACATTGGCAAACTGGGATCATAATCCCCGAGAAAATACCAAAGTTCCTTGCACTATTTTCTCCGTGATGCAACTAAAGACCGAAATCTTCTCTCTCTTGTTGGACGGAGTACGACCTCTCTAGCTGAAGAATCCTCTGCCAGCATCAATCATTCCAAGTTGCCTCAAGTTACGAAGCAGCTCCAGTGGCCTTTCCACCCCGTAACAGACTGAAGCCACTCTGAATTAGAAATACTCCGCCCACTCGTTCCCCCCACCTTCTCAAAGGATAACGGCAGAGACGGATACCCGATGCTTCCTTTAAAGCAAGTCAAAGAAAACAGACCACCCCTATTTGCTCCAAGGGGGTCCTTCCTTCCTTTGACCCGGCATCCTTGCATATCCAATCATACTACGAAAAAGACCGGCCAAGTGCTTTCAAGGAGCCCGGAAAGAAGGTGGAGAAAGGAACAGTGTGCTCCGTCAGGTCCCCATGCAATAGTGGACAAAGATATTGTCTCATCCTAGCGACACATTGGATCAGACACTGCCGTGTACGCCAGGAGAGAAAGGCTTCTGTCTCCCTAAATGCATAGCAACCTAGTTTTACGCCAAGAAAGAAAGGCCCCTGTCAAAAGATAAGAACGTTCAGGGAAAATCAAACATCTTCAAGAACTTTGGAAAAAATAAGAGTATAATCTCTGCAGATGATGAAGCTCTCTTCGTAAATGTGGGAAATGAAAAAAGAGTTACACTCATTCTCTTGGAAGAAATCATTTCTGCTTAAGAATGAAAAAGAAGGGAATGCTAGCTCACAAAAAAGCATTCTCTACTTATAACATGCATGAGGGACTCTGATTGATCCTGCAAAAGGTGACCTGATCCCATGAAGTCAACTGAAATAAATGCTTCTAATCTCTGATTGGTCACAAAGATAGGGAGCAGTTGAGAAAATCCGTATGAAACTGACCTTTTCTTTAAAGGATCACTATTCTCTAATAAAATCTAAGTATCAGTTCCTCAGAGAATCGCAGACTGTTACCACTAGAGATCACGTTCAGAATTTACGTTGAATATATCTCCAGGAATTCCTAGTACTCTTACTTTGGGGCAATGATCTTTACTCATAACTGAATAAGACGCGGACACCGGTAATAACCTGGGATCTAACACCTATCCATTGAATTACCATGTTAGCCATATGATGGTTGATCCATTCTAAACTTGACTCTGGTCTGTTTCATCCAAGAGCCAAGCTGGGGACAACTGTTCTGGACCGTGATCCGGGATCCCGCTCCATGGGATCAACCCGGCATGCACACTACCAGACTCCTACTAGCTGGCGTAGAGGAAGACTCACAACGTATTCCGGACCACGAACTACGGCCATCAAGCAGTGTTGGGATATGACGTCATGATTGATAGATTCATGCAGAGGATGAATCCCTAAATATCCGCAACTACCAATCATCAACTTACGATATTATAGGATTCATAGTTATCTTTGATGGCTAGATACTTTCCATATCTTAATCCCAGATTTACAGGGATGTATCCTATAATAATAGAAAGATGATCCTCATCAGGATACTAATCCTGAATTACCTGCATTCAGTAAGGATCCCATTATAATTCTATATACGCTCTATAAATACACGGTTAAGTCATCTTA
The DNA here is from genome assembly GCA_029884595.1 of Ormosia semicastrata. Classification (NCBI taxonomy): domain Eukaryota; kingdom Viridiplantae; phylum Streptophyta; class Magnoliopsida; order Fabales; family Fabaceae; genus Ormosia; species Ormosia semicastrata. The sequence goes on along the minus strand of JAQQTO010000022.1, from coordinate 4,419,033 downwards.
AGAAGGTAACCTTTAACCCAATCTCATAAACTTTCTTGTGCACTGCCTGACTTGAGCGTTGGAGTTCCTTTGCAGGTACTCACCTCCCTGCGCAATACGCTCAGCTGCTGCTCAAAGGAGAAATTACCGTAACGTGCCTACCTCAGGTACTCTCTGAACCCGATTCAGAACAATGATAAATCACAAAACTTAACATAAACCCTCTACCCTAGGGCTTGGTCATAACCTCATAAAATCCCAAAACCAAGTATCTTCTTTTCAATTATATTTTTTTTTTCATGCAATCCTCAAAATCAAAGAGAAAAGATAAAAAATATAATTCAAAGTCAATACCACGAAGTGTGAACACTTGGTACACTTGAGTGTCCATATGGGAACCGTAGCCACACTATTCCATAGTCACACTTCAAGATTCATTATAGCTTGACCGTATGGTTCAAAAATCAACAATTCAAAGTCCAACATAGTCACACAATTCATAGTCACAAAAATCAAAATGTAATTTCATTTTTCTAAGGTGTGGCCATATGGTTCAAAAACCCAAAAAAAAAGTATCACTTTTCTCATCAAAACCTATATCACAAAGTCATTTCAAGAGTCATTTCAAGAATCAATAGAAGAAAAGAATAGAAGAAAAGAACAAATTAAAGCAATTAAACTTCTACTAGAAATCTATTTTGGCCGTGAATCATGCCACCAAAATGACAACCAAAAAAAAATAATATAGAATTATCATACAAAATCCATAAAAGAAATAGAAGACAAGCATCCCTTACCTCAATTTCCTAACTTGTCAAGCCTTGATTCTTTGAATTTTTCTCCTTTCCTTCTTCCTTATAATTCTTCTCCTTCTTTCATTCTTCTCCTTCTTTCCTTTCTTTGGTTGTCATGGCTGCTGCTCTGTTTTCTGCCCTGTTTCCCATGTGAAAACATGAAGCAAAAATGAAAGAAAAGTCTACATAAAACTAGACTAAGTTTGGCGATGGAATGAAATAAAGTGAGGACAAATAGATTGTACTGAAACTTTTGCATGTGTTACATATACTTTAATTTTTTAAAGTTGAATTTTCAAGTATTCATAAGTGTCTTAGAAAATTTTAAGACTCAACTTAGTCCTCAAATCTATTTTTTCATAATTTTTCATATATTATTACTTGTCAGTTAAGTTCCATTATTCTTCCTTGAGTTAAGTTAAACCTAAAAATTAAACAAATATACTTACTGATATTCACCTTAACTGGTAGTTTTTACCAAAATATTTTTCATATCTTACTAGTTATCTCCATATAATTTCATAATTTTCTGAACTACTTAACTGTCCAATCGATCTTCTAAACGTTCATTCAACATCGTTAAAAATATCATATCAAATTATTTAATTCTCCAAAATTTACCACATCTCTTTCCAATCACTTATAACCTAAAAATAAATTTTTCATATTTATTTCTATCATATCACCTTGTTTATGCAAAAAATTTAACTAATTTTTACATTCAAAGATTATAGAATTATGTTCAAACTAATCCATGCATTGAAATTTAATTTTTAAATTAGGAGAAATTATAAAATATTCTTAAATTATTATTCTGAGAAGTTTTATAATTGTTCAATTTTAATTTAATAATATTTTATTTTTTATTCAATGGTATGTATTATTATAAGTGTATGTCATATATGTGACACTTTTATTGGACCGGTGCAATGCTCTCGGAATATACAAGAACCTCTCTTTTATTAGAAGAATTGGAGTAACAAGGATTGAACTTTAGACTAGATCATAGAGGCTTTGATATAATGTCATGAACTATTTTTTCAAAAATTTAAGCTATTAGTTAAAGACACATGAATGGTTGTTAAGAGTAATGCTCAGTCAACAAAATTCAACCATTAATAAATCAAAGAGAAACGATTAACCATTGGCAAATAGTGACTAGCATGTGTAAGCTCCAACTTTCTTCCACAAAATTCAAGCAGTGCTAAAGATTGAAGTTTTAAAACGTCACGCGTATCAAGTTCAACCAACAACTGTTTGGAAAAGATATTATCATGATAAACCAAATCGTTTCTTACAAGGAGTTTTTCGCATAATAACAATGTAAAGTTTTTACATATGATCTTATATAAGCTATCAAATCATTCACTACCATTCAACTTCTAGTGGTGGCCTTCGCCATTGGAGTTTTATTTGGAGGCAAACATTGCCATCTTTTCCTAAACGTTAAACTAGTGAGAAAGAAAAAGATAGACATGCTCTAATATTTTCTTTTTTAAAAAAAATATTTTAGTATCAAAAAATCGCGTTAGACTCCGACTAATCTGGAGTCAAGTTGGATTAAATTATAAAAGTGTAAAGTTCTCTAAGCACTAATTTTTTCTATTCACAAAATTCAAACTCTAGACCTTGTTTAATGAGAATAAATACCGAACTACTTGAATTAATTAACAAGAATATATGATCTACTAGTAGAATACATTCCATGTCAACCTCTAATATTTTCTTTGCCAATGGAGTTTTCACAACACCAATAAATGAGTATTATACTTCATCTATCTTGTATTTTATTATTTATTTTATATTTTAGGCTATGTATTGTACTCTATCTTGTAGTCTTGCCAATAAATTATTTTAGACTTCCATCATCCCTTTTCTCTTCTCAAACCATTTGTCAAGACAAACCAAAAATTGATATGTATATGAGAGGTAGAAACATGGAAAGGCCAGATTTGCATTGTGAGACCCAAATGAGTCCCATCTACGACACCAATCTCTGCCGTTCCATATATGCCCTTATATATAGCTAATATAAGCATGATTTAATTTCTTCAAGCTAAATTTGATTAAATTGGTAATTTTTTAAATTGAGGTATTCAGTAATTAAGAACAGTATAGTAGTATAGTCAGTAATAAATTGATCTCCATCTGCCATTGTTTAGTCACAGTCAAGCCTTGTTTGCTAGAATTTAGAGGACGAAGCTTAATTAGTCCTTGAAAAATCTTGATGAAACTAGAGGAACCTGTATGGGAAATGTTGGCACAATAACTACTCACTGATATAGCAGTGATTCAAGTTCAGTATATATAAATATTGCTTCAATGAGTTGTCATCTACCTTTACAATATTGGGCAGAGTTTTGGTTGGCTCCTGGATCTTTTGCCTTATCGGCATTTAACTTGCCCAACCACAGCCCATTATGGCACTGAATTCAGCTCAACTACCAAATAAGTGCATGCACGTGACTAGCCACGTGATCTTGTGCTTGCAGTATTGCACCCCAGACCGTTCTCCCATTATATATATGCAGGTGAAGCACTAGGAAAAGCTCAACCCACAGAGTGTCTCAAAAGGCCCAAAGTTGAAATTTAATCTTAGGGTAAGGTTAAACCATCTTGGTTCTTGCAAGATTTGATTCATGGCTAGCAAGCTTGAGGTTAAGCTGGTTTGCTTGGCAATTGCATGCCTGGCACTTGGTGCAACCAGTCCCATGGCCCAAGCGGCGGTGACATGTGATCAGGTGGTAAACAACCTGACCCCATGTGTTTCCTATATACTCAATGGTGGGATTACGGTTCCAACACCGTGCTGCAATGGGGTCAGGAACCTCTATGCCCTGGCTCAGACCACGCCAGACCGCCAGACTGTCTGCAACTGCATAAAGAATTCTGTTAATTCCAGTGGATTCACTTACTCTAATTTCAACCTAAACCTTGCTGCTGGCATTCCCAAGAAATGTGGGGTTAACATTCCTTACGCGATCAGCCCCACTACCGACTGTAGCAGGTACATACATACACCTATATATGAGAAATGATTAGTGTACAGAAGTTTTAATTACAGAAATGCCACTGTACAAATATCACCTGTCCAAAATTTTGTTGGCTGCATGTTAAACGACGGAGGAAAGATTTTTATCCATTGATTTAAATTTTGTGTAGTTTCTGTACAAAAAATTCTTGTGCAAGTATCAGTCCTCTCTCTCTCTCTGTGTCTATATGTATAATATATATATATATACTCTCTTTACTAACTACTCTGCTAAGATCTATTTCTTTTTATCATGGATCTTTACAATATGTCTGATGAGTCTTTTTTGTTATGGTGCAGAGTGCAGTGAGGTTGATGATATGTGGAGCAGTAACTCGAGGGGTGTTAGTAGTGTGTGTGAATAAAGAAAGAGGCTACAAAACTGACATAGGAATGACTAGAAATTGCTTCTTTCAAGCTTTGTACTAGTCTTCTTGTGTGTCTGTGGATGGTGCGTACCCTTGTTCGTGCTGCTTGTGTCTGCTTGTTGTAGGCGTTAATTAGAAGATAGGGAGTGGAGTAGTAAAACAAATGGATGTTTAAGCAGTTGTTGTCTCTTAATGATATGCTCAGTTTGTTTTGGGACTGGATTTTGAGAACGTGACTAGACATGTTTTTAATGCTTGTATCTCACAAGTGACTCCGTTTATTTCTTTGTTCCGACCAAAAGTGCTGTTGGAAAAAGTGAGGTTTGAAAACTACTATAAATAATTCATAACAATATTAAGAATAATTTTAAATTTTCTTTCATAATTTTTTTATTAATTTTTTTAATTATTAAATATTTTTTATATTTTTAAGATAGTAAGTATATTTATTTTTTATTAAATATTTTTTATTTAATATTAAAAAATTATTAAAAATTTTTAAGAATATATAATAAAACTCTAATATTAAAGGAAATAAATTAATTTGGATAATATTTAAGGATGACTCATCACACGATAGTTCAGGCAATTAAATATTTAAATCACAATGAGCTCACTTATTATAGCCCAATTAAATATATGAAAACTTTGCATAGCCACTTCACATCACCCCTTTATTTGCCGCCAATCTACTCGAACAACGTTTGCCTTGCATTTCTGACGCTTAGAATGTTTTCTAACTCACTGTTTGGCTGTTTTTTAATGGATGATATTAAATAAGAGTAATAACTCTTCTGTTGTCTCTTTTTTTTTTTTCTTAAGAGAGATGTAGACTACTAAAGAGATATGTACAAGAGTACAATAGTTTCTTCATTTCCTCTTTTTATGTCCATTAATGATTGTACTATTATAATATCTTTTTACTATCATAGTACTCAATAATATAAATAAGATAGTAGAAGACGGATTTGATTCTTCGAAGCTCTCACTTTATACAATGAAGTAACTTCATCTTAACCATTAAAATTTTTAACAATTATTGTTTATTATTATTATTTTTTTATATTATTAATTATTATTTTTATATTTTTTTATTTAATTATAATTATTAAAAAGTGAAATAAAAAATAATATTAAATAAAAAGTAATAGAAGATGATTTTTCAAATTTTAATAGTTAAGATGTTAACACATTAAAATGTTTTATTCATTACTGAGCATAAACTTTTTCTTCCTTCTTCAATCTTACCGACCCAAACATTAATCTTTCGTCTTTTTTCTATCTTATCTATTTCTTGCAGCATTCATGATTCACTTTTGTTTATTGATTCGTTGGTTTCTCTCTTGCTTCATTCAGTGATCTTTTTTTTCTCTTCTTTTTATCAGCGCATCATCCAGATCTGAGGCGTTTGACGGATGGAAAAATATCATCGTATAAATATTTTTAAAGGCGTATGTATTGTTAATATTTTTTTAAAAATATTAAATTTAATAAAAATAAAAATAATAAGAATAAATATAATGAATAATATTAAGAAAAATAAAAAAATATATATATATAAACTCTTAATATTAAAAATTTCAGAACTGTTTAAGGATTAATAGTAAATGCACAAATTTCTAAGATCCATTCTACTCTGAAATTCTTTCGGCAGCACCTTCCATGGAACACATGGAAGGCAGGACAGAGCTTCAGATGAAAATTCAAACAAACAGATTGCATTCTGAAACAAAATTGTATCTAATTGTATCTGAACTTCACCACCTCGTCCAAAAATATTCAAGATGTGAGCTTGGGGAAAAGGAGTTTCTTCCACCCATTCATCAATTTTTGCTGCTACCAGATCCATTTCAATTGTCAAATCCTTGCTTTGCAGCCTTTTCTTAATGCACTCTGGCAAATCTCTAACTAGAAGCATCATAAAATTTGATGTCTAATAGACTAACTTGTCGAACTATAAAGGTAGCGCTTGATGTATCTCCAACTCCGACGAGGTGGCTCGCCTCTTAGCACTACAACAGTCGCCTCGTGGAGGTAGGGTTTTCTGGAGAAGTGAACTCCTGTGTTTTTTTTTTAAGTGAAAGAAATAGAGAGTACATTTGTAACACTCTTTTTTAAGCAATCAAAGTTTGATTTTGATGAGAGAGAGCATATTAGATATAAAACAAAGAAAATGATATTTTTATAACACTTTTTTTATTTTTAATAAATATAATTAAGTGCGAAAAAATAATAAAAATATAATTAATAATATAAAAATAATAAAAAATGTAAAAAAATATAAAAAAATCATAAAACAATTCATTAACCTTTATCTATATAAAAGATTTTTATTACACATAATTTTATTATGTCATCTTTAAATATACTTATAAAAAATTAAAAAAAAAATAAAATCTTCTAAATCTATTTATCATAAAAAATTATCTTTTTTGTTAATTTTTTATAAATATATATAAAAATAACATAATATAATTATCTGTAATAAAAAATTTATCAATCTATCTGCTTAAAGGAGAGTTGTTCTTGACTCACGAGCCTAGTTAGAGAAACCCTAAATTCTTTTCAACGCCACATTATTTGCTTTCTTTCTCCTCCCACGAGTGCTATCTCAGTTCTAAACATCTTTGGTGCGTATCTTCGACCAACCCCAACACCACATGCACTATCCTCTGATAGGTCACTCGCAGAAATTGCGCCGTTATCTAAGCAGCGATGCACAGTTACCGGAATCTGCTTTTCCATCCTGTTTTTGCACATATTCGAGCGCGTGCAAAAACAGCGCTAGCTTCAACTGCCTCAACGTTATGTTTCTGATTAGGCCCAGCCCCATCACCTCTATTTGCCACCTCAGGTTGCTGTTTAGCTCCCATAGGCTGCATTCTGCTGTGTTTGGTGCTCAAATCTACTCTGTTCTTCCTCCCTTCATTGGGTATGAGTGTTTTCAATTTCTCTAGGTTGTTTTGTGCTTTCCTTTTGTGGTGGTTATTTCTGTTGTGTCATTTGGCTCTTTTTTCATGTTTTTTTGTTCTTCCAGCATCTCATGTATTTTTTTGTTGCTCTTGGGCCTTCAATATAACCATTTATGCTGCCTCCTCTTCAACTAGAAAGTCTAGCATCTTTAGTCCAGTGATTCCAAGCTCTTTAGTCATCACTACTAAGCCCCTTAATGTGGCCATTATTTGCATTAGGCTTTGGTTGTTGAGCTTTGCTAAGAGTCAAAGGTATTATTATGATCATATGACTAAGAAGACATTTGAGATTCCTATGGCTGATCAAGATAATTGGGAGGTCATTGATACTTAGCGATGCATCCTTCTCTAGAATGCTATTGATCGTGAGCTTGTTAACCTCTTTAGACTGTATTAGACTTGCAATGAAATGTGGGCAAAAGCCAAATTGCTTTATACCAATGATATCTAGCAGTTCTATGGGTTTATCTCTGATCTGATCAAGATTTGCAAATATGGTCAATCCATGTCTAGCTATTTGAGCCATAGCTCCTCCCTAAGCTCGACTATGTCTGTAGCTATCGACTAGTGCTACTATACCTTTTATGGAAGATGTATTTGCTCAACTACTTTGGGTAACTCAGACTATGCTTATTTCAACTCCATCTTATGGTGACTCCTCCGTTCGGCTTCCTAGTCCGCTGCTACTGCTACTAGTTATCCACAATGTGCATATTGCCACAAGTATGGTCACACTCGTGAGCGTTGCTTTAGACTAAAGATCACATCGCACAATCAATGTTACCCTGTCAGATTCTTCTACTCCTATATCTGACTCTTCAGACTTGCCCACTGTCTTTATTCCCACTTCCGCTAATGAGGGTTATTTAGCATATCAGGTTACTCAGTCATCTGCCTCTGCCTCCGTTGCTTAGAGTGATAACTTTGTTGCTTGCCTCTCCTATTCTTCCCTCGGTACATAGGTATTGGATTCTGGTGCTTTTGAGCATACTTCTGATCCAATGCCTTTATTGCTTCAGGTCCTACTTCCACCTATTAACTTTCATAATTCAAATGATCCATTAGCATATATATTTAATAAGTCTTTTAAAACTCCTCACATTAATTATATTTGTAACAAATTTATTGTATATAATTTATATACTTCAATTCTAGAGAGAGTATAGAGATTTTGTATAAGAGTAAAATAGTTTCTTTATTTCCTTTTTATATACATTAATGACTGTACTATTAGACTTTACCATATACTATTATATTACTCAATAATATAAATAAGATACTAGAGGATACTATAATTCATTAACTCGTTTACACAATTTAAGGTTTCTCTGTCATCTTCTCTCTCAACAACTACAAATCTATAATGGCTAACACATAACCAATTAACAAATAGGAAAAATACATAGGCACTTTCCTAACTTTTATTTCATTTTGAAATAGTTGCATTGAATTTTCGAATTCGGGTGAGAAGTCCTTAAACTTTTAAAACTTAAAAACAGACCATTCTTTCACAAATTAAATTAAAACCTATCATCACGTGACCTGAGTGTGTTGATTAATGCTTATGGCAATCTCTAATTTGTCCATATTATTTTTTTTTAAAAAATTATTTTTTTATGCTTTTATCTATTTTTTATTTTAGATATAAAATATCAAATAAACTAAAAGAAATTAAAGAAATACAAGGAAAGGTTTTAAATTTTATAGAAAAAGTAATATAGACAAATTAAATATTATCATGTAATTAATAAGTATAAGTCATATGATATATGATTTTTTTTAAGTTATATATGAAAAGGTCTATTACTAGTTTTGAAGAAGTTTCAAAATCTTTAATCGGAATTTGAATGACTAGATCAAAATGAGATTAAGTTGAGAAGATAGTTGTGTATTTTTTTTTTAACAAAATAATTTCGATGGATGATTAATTAAAGGACTAAAATGAATAAATTAAAAAATTTATTAAATTAAACACAGTAAAAATATTTTGATTAAAAAAACTTAATCAAACCCTGATTATTTTATATATATCCTATATCCATGCACCACCAATGGCTTTATTTAATTAAAAATTTATAAAGGACCCCACCATTTCATGAGAGACTAGAAAAAAGGTTTAAAAAAAATTAAAATAGAATGTCATATCCAATGGACTTATTTGAAATGTAACCCGCTATTTTATATGAAAAATAAAAGATGAGTAATGGATGAGAATGCAAAATGTTATATTTTTCTTTTTTAATGTTTAATGTTTTACATTTATTTAGTGTCTAAATATACTCATTATTCTTATAATTTGATTTAGGATGCAAATGAAAGCGTTAAGTGTAAAACGAATCTAATTGAATGATTTTGTACAGTTTCGATATCGCTTCGTAATCTGAGATATTCCTTATATTACAATTCTAATACACGAATCTGACGTAATGTATTTTTAGAAATTTTCAGATCTGGTGCACAAAAATTTCAGCTGAAAACACCACTTTCCTAGTTATATTAAGACCCTATTTTATTTTTAATATTTTTCTTAATTAATTAGATTTAGATATTGTTATCTTAGGATAATATTTAAAATATTTTATAGAAGATTTGGTAGGAGATTTTATAAAAAATTTATAAAAAAAAATTTATAGAAGTTTTTATAGGAGATTTTGTAGAAGATTTTATAAGAGATTTGATAAGTTTGAATGCTAATACTAAAAGGATAAAAGGAGGGAGTAAAGAACAAAATTTCTACACAAGCCGCTCCCCCCTCTTCTCTCTCTTCTCCTTCAAGTTTTCATTCATGATCCTGCGTGGTTAAATTTTATAATTGGTAGAAGGAAATAGAAGTTTCGAAATTAATAAAATTGTAAGATTTAATTTATTTTTTATTGTTCAATTTATGTTTTGAGTATCAAATGTTCTTCTGTGACTATTTTCATGATTGTTTCATTTAATTACTAGGAGATCTACTAGTTTATTATTCGTTGCAATCTATTGCTAAATTAGAAGTCAAATTCGTAATTGTTTGATCACTCTAATTTGTGAAGCAATTAAAATTTAATGATTTGCTGCATCAAAAATTATTAGATCTTAGGAAGAACGCTTGACTAAATTAAATACAACCGCTTATGCTTGTGTTGTTTAGTTTCATCAATCTCTCTAATTCTTAAAATTGATATTAGATTAAACCTTTAACGTTTTTCTTGGGATGTTTAGTAATTAGGGTTATTTAGATCGCTTGTTTTCTAATTAACTACGACTAAGGAGAGATAAGAAAATAGTTCCAACGGTGAATATTCGAAGTGTGAATTGATATATACTTGCATTGATGATTAGTTGTAAAATTTCGATGGTGGATGTTGACTTAGACCAAAGTTTGTTCTTTTGATTAATTTTGATAATTTAATTTGAATTATTTCTTAGTTGTTTTTCTTAAAATTATTTTCGTTATACTCAAAACTCCTTCATCCACGTTCACATAGGATAAAAACTAGGCTAGATACCCTCCGTGGGAATGATCCTTACCGCACTACTACATGTTTTTTTAGGAGTATGAGTTTTTTTTTTGTTGCCTGCGACAGCACACTAAATTTTGTTGTCTTTGTCGGAAAGTGATTCTAGTTAATATTTGCACTTCTTGTGATTCTTATTTCATTCTTGAAATATTAAAAAAAATAATAAATTTCCTTGATTGTTTATTATTGTAACTCGATATTCTAATCAAGGTGATTTGCAGTACAATCTAGAAATAGAGAGAACTTTGTGTAGGTTAAGGAGAGAAGCTTGGAGAAATTCTGAAGAGAACAATCTAGTTCTTGATTCCCTATTTGTTAGCAATTCTGGTTTAGAAGATAAGGAATTCATGGCTGAAAACTGAATTTTGAAAGAGCTTGCTGCCCCTGATTTGAATCAACAACCCTTATGCATAATGTTTCCTACTTTAAATGTTGCTACTATTTTTGAATTAAAATATGAACTAATACATCTCTTGCTCACTTTTCATGGCCTTGCAGGTGAAGATCCCCACAAGCATCCAAAGGAGTTTCGTGTGGTATGCACGAGTATGAAACCCACGAGGTGACTGAAGCACAAATTAAATTAAGAGCAATTCCATTTTCTTTGAAGGATTCGGCTAAAGATTGGCTCTATTATCTACCCTCCGAGAGTATTACCACATAGAACAATATGAAGATGTTAGTTTTGGAGAAATATTTCCCAGCTTCAAAGGCGACCAACATTTGAAAAAAAATTTGTGGTGTAAGGTAGCACAATGGAGAGTCCTTGCATGAATATTGGGAAAGTTTCAAGAAATTATGTGCAAGCTGGCCCCATCATTAAATTAGTGAGCAACTACTTATCCAGCATTTCTATGAGGGTCGTCTACCCACTGATAGGAGCATGATTGATGCTTCTAGTAGAAGAACTTTGGTGGATAAAACTCTCGAGGTTTCAAGAAACTTCATTGCAAATATGGCGGCCAATTCTCAACAATTTAGCACTAGACTTGACCCTTCATCTAAGAATGTTAATGATGTGAATATTTCCTCCCTTGAACAACAAGTTGCTTTAACTTCTCTTGTTCTTTAAATGGTTGTAGGTAATAAGCAAACGACGAAGGCTCGTGGAATTTGTTCGGTATTAGGGCATCCAATTGATATGTGCCTAACTCTTCAAAAGGAGCCCATATTGAGCAAGTGAATGTGGCGGGTGATTTTCCTGGACAACCGCAAAGGATATATAATCCCTATTCAAGCACGTATAATTGGGATGAAGGGATCACCCCAATCTTAACTATATAGGAATCCATAAGTAAATTAGCATGCGACTCAAAACCGCTCAAGTTTCCAACAATAAAAGCAGTCATATTCCCCTAGATAACAACCGAGCGAAACTTATAATTCTGATATGTCTTTAGAAGATATTGTCAAGTCTCTTGCCACTAATACTTTGTAATTTCAACATGAAATGAAACAATTTCAACAAGAAGCGAGGGCCAGTATTCAAAATTTGGACAATCAAATAGGCTAGATGACAATCGCAATTAGTCGGTTAGAGGCACAACGTTCGAGGAAATTACCCTTTCAAACGGTATTAAATCCAAGAGAAAATGCAAGTGCAATTATTTTGAGAAGTGGTAAAGAGGTTAAGAATTTAGTAAAGGCAGTCCCTGCATCGTCGAAGCAAGAAAAGGAGAAAAACATCATTGTAGACAACAACGTTCCTAATGATGATGGCGTACCTAAGCGTAAGTTTTCGCCTCTTTCTAATTATAAACCAGTACCTCCTTTTGCTCAGGCTTTAGCAGAATCTAGAAAAGATGAGCAAAATAAATATTTATATGATGCTTTTAGTAGATGCGAGGTAAATATTCTACTTTTAGATGCTATTAAACAAGTACCTTATTATGCTAAATTTAGGAAAGAACTATGCATAATTAAGAGGAAATAAAAACTTAAAAAGATGAGAGAAGGGGAGAATTGAGGAGAATGTTTCTACAATTATTCAAAGAAAGCTCCCTACGAAGTGCAAAGATCCAGGTATGTTTACTATCTCTTATACAATAGGCAACACTAGATTTAAGAAGACCATGATAAATTTAGGAGCTTCTATCAATGTCATGCCATAATCTATATATGCTTCTTTGAAACTTGGACCTTTGAACAAAACTGGTGTTGTGATTCAATTGGCTGATAGATCTAATGTCTATCCTAAGAGTGTAGTTAAGGATGTTCTTGTGCATAATGATTTGGTTTTTCCTGCTAATTTCTATGTGCTTGATATGGAGAGTCGTGATCAAACTGCTCCTATTTTGAACTTGATGGAAAATATGGACTAGAAATTGTCATTACGAAGCCTCTTGAGAAAGAGAATGAGGAGTTAGCCTTGAGTACTGATTTGTAGGAAACTGTTGCAGCGTTAAATGATTTTTTGAAGTTATAATAGTCAGGTAACGTTCCTTATATCGCATTACTAGTTTCTAACGAGAGGTTTTTACCCTCTGTTTTACAGGCTCCCATTCCAGATTTGAAGTCTCTCCCCAGTCACCTTAAGTATATGTTCCTTAGAGACAGATGAACGTTACCAGTGATCATCTCCAATAAACTTAGTGAACTGCAAGAAGAAAAGCTTGTGCAGGTCCTTAAGGAGCATAATACGGCTATTAGTTGGACAATTGTGGATATTAAAAGAATTACCTCATCTACATGCATGCATTGTATCTTACTTGAAGAGAAAGCAAAACCTTCCTGTCAACCATAAAGAAGATTGAACCCACCCATTGGTATGTCACCTTATTGGTTGGTGTTTGATAGACCATGCCACCTTCTAGTTAAGTTAGAACACAAGGTTTATTGGGTTATCAAAAGTTTCAACATGAAGATAGATGAAAGTGAAGAATATAGGAAGTTGCAACTACAAGAATTAGAGGAAATTTGTAATGATGCCTATGGGAGTGCAAGGATTTACAAGGAAAATACTAAGGCTTTTCATGACAAGATGATCTCTAGGAAGGAGTTTAAAGTTAGTCAAAAAGTCCTTCTATATCATTCACAACTTCGTTTGTTTTCGAGTAAGTTGCATTCTCGTTAGATTGGACCTTTTGTTGTTACTAATATTTTTCCTCATGGTGCAGTTAAACTTCAAAGTTTAGCAACTTCCAAAGTATTCGAGGTGAATGGCCATAGACTTAAGCCTTACTATGAAGGTTTCTAAGTAGAGAATGTAGCATAACTGGACCTTGAGGATCCAATTTATACTGATTGAAGAAGCATTGAGTCGAGCCAACAACAATAAACAAAGGCGCTGCTTATGAGGCAACCCAAGGGGAGTTCGTTCCTTTTCTTATTTTCGCATTTATATTTTGGTTATTTTTGTCTTTTCTTTGCATTTAACCTTACATTGAGGACAATGTAAGAATTAAGTGTGAGGGAAGGCTAGTGTAGTTTTTGGTTTGTTTTATTTTCCTTTTCTTATCTCTGAGTCAGCTTAAGTGTCTTCTTGAATTCGAAGTCTTTGTAAGGAAATGTAAATAGTGTCAGCCAATAACAAAAAATTGAAAGAAAAATCTAGTTTGTTTTTTTTTTCAAAATTCACACTCTTTTGAGAAAATTTTGTATTGATAAATGATTGAAAAGAGCTAATAGAGGTTTGATGTGTCAATATCTTTGAGAAGTGAAAGTGAAAAATTCATGATTGTTATTTGTGTTCACTTCATGCATTTTATCAACTTGAGCTTGTGATTATAAAACTTATTTCATTAGATTTATGATCTCTTGAGTTGGCATATGTATATGATGTGATTTCCTTTTTGCTTCCCTAGTCTTTAAACAATTTTCCTACTCTTTTCAAAGCAAAGTTTTAAGAAGCACTGAGTTAATGAGATTTAGGCAATTGAAAAAAGAAAGAAAAATTATATGATCCACCCAAGTGCATAAAAGAAAATAAGTTTGGAGGTGGTGAAAGTTGAAATGTGAATGGAATAAAAAATAAAGAGTAAGGATTAGGTAGGGATTGGAGTTTTTGATGTGTGAGTTAGGCGCATGGTCAAGAATTCGAGTTTTTAGTTAGAGTTCGTAATGTGTGGAAGAGGCGCACTGTTATGAGTTCGAGTGTTACCAAGTCTATGTCTTTATATGAAAACAATAGAAAAATGGAAAAATGATAATAATAATAATAATAATAATAATAATAATAATAATAATAATAATAATAATAATAATAATATGAGTTCGAGTGTTACCAAGTCTATGTCTCTATATGAAAACAATAGAAAAATGGAAAAATGATAATAATAATAATAATAATAATAATAATAATAATAATAATAATAATAATAATAAGTTCTTAAAGAAATTCTAATGATCCTTGATAAAGTGTAAACTTGAATTAGTAGAGAATTGAGTAGTGATTTTGCCTATTCGACTTGTAGGAAGTGTTTATGAGTTGTTAAGTATGCATGTGTTCATTAAGAGAGTAATTGAGTTTATGAGATTTGTTTTTGAAAGCATGTTTGGTTTGATGATTCACATTTGAGTTGAATATAGACACATGATTAAAATATTGACCTTTTAAGCTTTAATAGGTTATTGGCGTGACAAATTTCTCGTAGTTTTCTTTTAAAATGAAAATTTATGTGCACTTGTTGTGTTTTCTCTTGTTTGTGCTTATATTTTTCTTACCCGAGGACGAGCAAAAATTAAATGTGAGAGAATTTGATGAGAATACAAAATGTCAACCCTTAATGTTTAATCTTGTATACTTATTTAGTACCTAAATATACACATTATTCTTATATTTTGATTTAGGATGCAAATGGAGGTGTTAAGTGCAAAACAAATATAATTGGACGATTTTGGACAGTTTCGATATTGCTTCGTAATCTGGGACAGTTTTTAGACTGCAATTCTAAAACACGAATTTGACTTAGTGTATTTTTGGAAATTTTCAGATATGATGTATAAAAATTCTAACTGAAAACATCACTTTCTTAGTTATATTAGGACCCTATTTTATTTTTAATATTTTCCTTAAATAATTAGATTTGATATTGTTATTTTAGGATAATATTTATGAACATATTTTCTACACAAGCTGCTCCCCCCTCTTCTTTCTCTTCTCCTCCAATTTTTTATCCATGTCCCTGCATGGCTAAATTTTATAATTGATAGAAGGAAACAGAAGCCTTGGAATTAATAAAATTATGAAATCTAATTTATTTTTATTGTTCAATTTATGCTTTGAGTATTAAATGTTCTTCTGTGACTATTTTCATAATTGTTTCATTTAATTACTAGGAGGCTTACTAGTTTATTATTCGCTGTAATCTATTGCTAAATTAGAAATCAAATTCGTAATTGTTTGATCCCTTTAATTTATAAAGCAACTAAAATTTAATGATTTGTTATGTCAGAAATTATTATATCTTAGGAAGAATGCTAGACTAAATTAAATGCAACCTCTTATGCTTGTGTTATTTAATTTCATCGATCTCTCTAATTCTTAAAGTTGTTACTAGATTAAACCTTTAGTGTTTGTCTTAGGATGTTTAGTAGTTATGATTATTTAGATTGCTTGTTTTCTAATTAACTACAACTAAGGAAAGATAGGAAAGTAGTTCCAACGGTGAATATTCAAAATGTAAATCGATATATACTTGCATCGATTATCGGTAGTAAAATTCTGATGGTGGATGTTGACTTAAACCAAGAATTTGTTCTTTTGATTAATTTCAATAATTTAATTTTAATTGTTTCGTAGTTATTTTTTTAAAATTATTTTTGTTATACTCAAAACCCCCCATCCATGTTCACGTAATATAAAACTAGGCTAGATACTCTTTGTAAAAAAGATCTTTACTCACACTACTATATATATTTTTAAGAGTATAAATTTTATTTTTAATCACCTGCAACAGCACACCAGTAATATAAAAGGTCAGATCCGGTTTTATCTATAGTAGTTTCAGATCTAATGGTTGAAAAATAGAAACCCATGTTAAGTTTTCATATTTTACCTTAAAGAACACAATTTGAAATGTTTTGATTCTCAGCAGTTTCAAAGGATCTTGATCCAAAAAGGGTTACATGTGAGACTTATTATGGTGCACCATCTAAATAGTGCATTCGTAAATTGTTCTAAATAAGTTACAAACTTTTTATATTTTCAAAATATTCTTATCCTATTTTTTTGTAAAAGTATATAACTTTAATTTTTTCTTAAAAAAAAGTAACAATTTTTATAATATAAATATTATAAATTTTTGTATGGATAAGGAAGGGAAAAAACTCTTCTAAAGCGAACTTATCTCTAAAATGATAAAGTAAAAGTATGTTCACCTTTAATTTGATAAAGTGTATTATGATTTTAATTCACAAAATTGTCTAAAGAAAAATACGCCTTTACTTGTTCACTTTAAAAACAAACTCATTTTAGATGAACTTTTTTCGTAAGTAAAATATTATATCCTTAAGTAAAATATTCCAACTTCCCTTCTCTTTGCCCAATTTTTCATATATGTCCTCTATTTTTAAAAGTTACACAATACTCTCTTAACACTTATACAACACCCCCTTATATTTTGGAAAAATATTACATATAAATCCAATTAAGTACAATAAGGCTAAAACTGACTAACAAAATTGTTAACCAACTACTAATGATTTTGAAATGACATTTTTACCTTTAATTTCATCAATATAACATAATACTACATGATTTTTGCTTGAAATTGCATTTCTAACCTTGAATTTCTACCCTTAATAATATTTTTATCCTTAATATCATCGGCATTACAAGCAACACAAATAAAATTAAAAGTGAAAATATCATTTCATGGTCATTAGTAATTGACTAATGACTTTGTTAATCAATTATAAACTTATTGTGTTTAATTAGATTTATGTATAACACCTTTACAAAATACAAAGGGTATCTATGTAAGTGTCAAAAGAATTTTGAATAACTTTTACAAAATAAATGAGGATATGTGAAAAATCAAGGAAGTAGAAAGGAGGTCGAAGTATTTTACACTATAACCTTTTAAACATAAGAGTTTATATCAAAATATAAAACAAAAAAATTAACAAAGAATTTTTTTTAGGCTTAAATATATTTTTGATCTCTCTAAATATATCAATTTTTAGTTTTAATCTCTCAAAATTTTTTGTAACGGTTTGTATTCATAAAATTTTAAAAGTGAGTGAAATTAATCTATGCTCTCATTTTAAAAGTGAATAAAATCAATTTAATTCAACCTCCTCATATGAAATATTTTTTTACTCTTAAAATGAGGAAATGTTTTATACGAGGAAAGTTAAATTAAGCTAATATCACTTATTTTTAAAATAAAGATAGAGACCAATTTTATTTATTTTTGAAATTACGACACAAATTGTAACAAATTTTTGAAAGACTAAAACCAAAAACTAATATATTTAAAAGAATTTATTTGTGTTAATGTAGACAATGTGTGCAAAAGTTTCAAGAATGGGCTAGTAGATGGAGTTACTAATCAAAAGATAGAGAGAATGTCCTATGTAAAGTTCAGAGTGGCTCATTGCTGTGCCTCATGATCATAAAAAATTGAAAAGGAAAGGGTAACTATATATCATTTGAACTCCAAAACCTTGTGTTTGGAGAAGTACAAGAGCAATATGCCACAACATATTATACAACAAAGATGAAAATAAATAGTTTTGTTTACCTGCCATGAATTTCATGGTTTCACTTAAAAAACCTCCTAACTCAACCCCGCACATAAATTAGATAATGCTCCTAACAACAAATATATACACTTGGCAGCCCAAAAATACTTTGCTTTGCCGAAGAATTGAGATTGTTCAATGTGGCGGCTGCAGCAAGGTCTAAAATGAGATATATGGAGTGGTTTGAGTGCCATAGCTCTATCTCTAAGCAGCTAGGTAAGTTCAAGGGTGAAATTCAAGGATAGCATGTTATTCAGTTGCATTTGTTTCGAAATCCAAAATATGTCTATCCATTCGATCCACAAAGCTACTTATTGACAGTCTTAAAATTCTGTTTTCTTCTCTCAAAAGGTCCAGCTCTTTCTTCAACTCAGCGTTCTGCTCTTCTAATTTTGCATTTGATAGAATCTGTCTACGCAGAAGTCCATTTTCCTCCATTACCTGGCCTATTTTCATTTCCAATTCAACATTTTCCTCTTCTAACATGACATTTTTCTTTCTTAAATCATCCTGCTAACCAAAGAAGTTAATTTTATATGTATTATTCATTGTGGATATATATATATAATATAAAAGAAAACTAAGCATATATAATCTATCACAAGACCCAAGAATAAAGGCATAAAAATCTCACATCACAAAAGCTCAACTTTGGGGGAGTGTCGTCCACTATGACTATGAGTTTTTCAGCATTGAACCCTTGCTCTCTTCCTACTTCGTCAGCAATGCTCAATTTTGTGGGAGTGTCCTCCACTATCAGGTTTTCAAGATTCATCTCCTGCTCTCTATGTACTTCGTCACAAATGCTCAAATTTGGGGGGGTGTCCTCCACTATCAAATTTTCAAGATTGATCTCCTGCTCTTTATATTCTTCATCACAAGTGCTCAACCTTGTGGGAGTGTCTTCCACTACCTGATTTTCAAAATTAAGTTCGTCTTCTCTTTGTACTTTGTCTTTACTAGAGATACTAAGCTGTAACTCTGAGTCTACACCAGAAACCTGCCGATGTCCAATTCTCAATCAATAGTGAGAAAGTACAACCACATTCCTACATAAGCATTGAAATAGAAGAACTAAAACTGCAGAAGATTGATTTATTTAAACTTCAAACAAAAGATACTCATCTTAATAATTCATACATTCGAATCAATGACTAGAATTGATTACCAACATTAAATGCTTCCCATTCAATCAAATTTCAGTAATGCCAAAATAAAACTAGAAAATTATGCTTAGAGCCAAAAAAAAAGAACCAATAAATTATGCCAATGAAGGTTGGCTTAACAGGTAAGATCGAACTGCGTGAACTCAAATGTCTTGAGTTTGCCAAGGCTGATTGCATGCCCTGACCATTGGAATGGGGCAATCTCCCTCTACCTAAACTTTTATGTACCAGAAATTAAAATAAAAAAACCAATAAATTATGACTCACATCAGTTGATGTGCTTGTTGAACAGGTTTCTGCACGCTGAAGCTCTTTGCTGTCACCCTGCAACTCAAGTGCTTCTTTGATTATCTCCAATTGTAACTCTGCTGAAGTAGGGTGGAGTGTCCAAATCACCTGCACATATATAAATTATAAACTACAAAGGAATTATAACCCACTTTTCCTTCCTCCTTTTTCTTTTTTCTTTTTTTTTTTGGGTTCAGACTACAAAGGAATACCAAGGCAACCCTCATTAATTCAAACACCAAATATATTGTCTGCAGATTCAGACAAGGACTCAAGAAGAGAAGGGTTTTGCTACTTCAATCATTAAAATCTTCAAATAAGGACTGAATATAGCATAAAAACGACAGTAGCTCAGGACAGACATATGTTTTCTAGCTCCACCTTCCATGTTATACGGGGAGCCAGTGACTATAAAGAATAAACTCAACAGTCAACACATTTGTAAGCAAGTTTTTAAGTTACCTGGTCATCATGCAGGTCCTTAAACCTTGAAGTAACCCGTTGCCTTTGATGAGATTTACTATTATCCCATCGACACACACGAGGAAAGGTCAAATCATGACCTTGCTCAGGCCGTGCTATATCAAAATGCTCATAAGACCACGTCTGTTCGCCATAAGAAAAAAATAAAAATAAAACTTAACAAGAACGTTTGATCAACAGAGGCATTTACAAATTACACTTTACAAATATTGCTCCAATAGTCCAGTACTTCTTATCCATCAAAACACAAATTTATAGTCTTCTAAGCAATGAATAAATTGCTTGTATACATACATTTTACTTTCAACAAAATGCATATAGCCTTTTAGTTATAATCAATCTAAATATGTAAAGAACAAGCTTGAAAGAGCCACACCATGAAAAAAACAAAAACAAAAAGTAAATGAAGGTTTTGATCTGAAAAATTGAATTTACATCAATTTAGTCTCTCAAAATTTATTTACATTAATTGATCACTTAATCTCCAAATTTAATTCACTGAAGACCTTTTATGTACTAAATTGATACTTACTCAATATTTGGACGACTACAATTCCTTCTTAAATGAGTCAAATTTGAAAAATGACATAGTCAATTGATGTAATAAAATAAAAAAATCCTTGGAGGACTAGTAAGTCAAACAGTAATCTTATATCCACACCTGAAAACCTATACCTAGTTATTGATAAGTTAATTATTGATTACTAACGTTTTATCGTATTGTTAATCGACTAACAACGTATTTTTTATAAAAATAATAAACGATAAATGTTAATAATCAATAATTAACACATCAGATATAGATTTTCAAGTGTAATTTTTTTTTAAAAAAAATTGGTGGATAAGTGTAGATATAACATTACTGTAAATCAAAATAAGCACAATCTTCTAGAGACAAAAATATCTATTTACTCAATTAAAAAAAAAAAAGGCTACACTCACGTAGATTTCAGAAAATTCAAAATTTGTGACATGCTAAAACTTACTTGGAGAAATATAAGACAACCACCGACATATTTCACATTATTTTCTTTCCTCTTGTCCAGCCACTGAGACAAATCCTCAACAACAGCAGCACCCCAGGCGAATTGAGAAACATCATCCAAATTTTTGAGAAAGGACAAGTAGCGGGAATCCACCTTCCCATTGGAAGAAAGAAAGGTCCCAATTATGTAAAGCAAGAAGGTCCTCACAAAATCATCACTCACAGTTTCCCCAAGGGAATCAAGCCTAGCTTCAAGAGACCCCATTGCAATCTTCCTCTTCCCTTGGGTTGCCCCATACAACTCTTCCAAATCGGAAAAGGGTTCCTCCTCTTTCAACACCACGGGGTTCCCCACCACCCGCAGGCCCAAAATCAGAGCAACATCTAACAGAGTCATTCGGATTTCGCCCCAACCCAGCACGAAAACTTGCCTCTCGCAGCTCCACGTTTCCATTAGTTCTGTTAACAAAATCTTGCTTAGCGAATGATTAGGAACTAACAACAAGTTTCCGAAACCCGTTCTGGATATCGCGGATTTTTGCTTGTCCGTGAGCTGCTGAACCCGGTTCGCGTAGGATCTTAGAGAAAATTTAGTACTGAAATTCCTAACCTGACATGAAAAACAAAAATTACTATGACAGTGACTCTAAGAACGTGAATTGGGTGGTAATTAGAGAGGAAACTGAAATTGAAACAAAAAATTACGTTTTTTCTTTGATTTTCTCAGTAACCAAACTGAATTTTTAAATTAGAAGAAAGGAGCAAAATAAGAATTTACCGGTTCTCGAACTTCGGTGGCGACGAGGCCAATGGAAGATAATCTGGTGGATTTCCTCATCGGGAATTGGATTTTCCGGTGACGGCGCCGGAGAAGAGAAGCGTTGAAAGGAAATGAAGGTTAACGAATCCAATTAGCAGCTAAGGGGGACTCAGAGTGGTTGGTGTTTACACTAGAAGTGGCAAAGCTTATCGGAGAAGCTTCAAAATGGATGACGTGTACCTGAGATCAAAATAAAGGGCGCCAAAATATCAAACTTTCCATCCTTACTTATTTGTCTTGTTGCTTCACCAAAATTTTTAAAATATATATTATATTATATATGATAAGTATTTTATGAGAGAAATATTTATTATAAAAAATAAAAAAAAATAAAATTTAATTATTAGATTTTATATTAATAATCAAATTAAAATATAATATATAATTTTTTAAGTATCATAATTTTTAAATAATTTTTAATTTTAATATTTATATATAGTTATATAGTCAAGATTTATTTCTCTTATCCTTTCACAATAAAAATTATTTTTATTAGATATATCTCTCATTATATATTGCATTATAATTTATAATAACTATTATTATAATAATTATATGAAATTGTAGTGTTTTTCATTGAAAAAAAAATCATAATTTAGGTTTTTGTTGTTATTTTGTTGGTTTCAGGTTTTTGTTATTATAAATTTATAATGGTAAACAATTCACCAAAAAAAATTTATAAATGTAAACAAAATGATATATTGCTTTTTAAAATAAATACGAAATCAAACTCTTATAGCACGTTTTAATTATAATTTGACACCCCAAACTCCAATTTGAGGTATGTAAAATGAGTTCTATTTATAAATAACATATTTGAAAAAATCACATTAAATTGTGTTTGAACATGAATTTGATTCTCAAATCTTAATTTGAGTAGATGTAAAAATAAGTTACTTTTTCGTTAGGTAAAATTATAGTTTGCAAACTATCTTCTAAGTATACTAACTTTTAGTTTTAAAATCTTTTAATTTAAAATTACTTTTATAAATTGAAATTTAAAAGAGTTTTTAAAAATTATAAAATTTTCAAAAACTAAATAATATTTTACACACTTTGTTCATAAGTACTTCTTCTTGAAAATTTTAAAAAGAAATGTAAAATATAATGTTATTTATTTTATTAAGGCCTTTTTTCTTGTTTAAATACGAAGTGTCCTGACCCAACCCATTCCCAGGTTGTAATGGGCTCTCTCATAAGTCCAATATAATCAAAGGCCGGTATTTTAAAACTATTAAAACGACCCATCTTCTGCTCTAAATGCCACATTTTTTCTTTCCTTTTTTTTCCTGGTGATCTATTATTATTATTATAAAGGTTAATCTTCACTCATGAGTCTAATTTTTATGTTGTAAAATTATTATTAATTTTTCATTTAATAATTTTAAAAAACATAAAAAGGTTAAAAACATAAATACATCTTATTAATTATTTAAAAACTTAAACATAAATATAAAAATAATAAATATCATAAATATCTTTTACTTTTCAATTACAGTAGTATTCAAATACTTCTCAACTTATTATTATTATATAGTTATAATTCATTTCAAATACTATCTATTATTATTTATTTTTTATCTTAACATTTTTTTTTTAAGAAATGGCTATTAACTGGCACGTACAAATTATTACGTTAGTAAGGAATAAAGTTTACAACTTGTTCACCAAAAAATAAAGTTTACAACTTACCTTTGATTAAAAAAAATTACAAATTTCCTTATTAGCATTCACCAAATTTTCAGTTGCATTCATTTCTTTTATTTTCAACAGTTTTCACAATTACAATTTTTTTTTTATGATCACAATTACAATAATTTTTAATCTAACAATCCAATCATATTAACTTTAAGCCAATACAAATTAATTTATGTAAAAAGCTGTCATCCAAAATAATTTATCTTAACTAAACATTCAATAAATATTACATATAATGGATAAAGCATTTAAGAAACTGGGATAATCAGTGTCCAGATTAATTAAATGGATAAATTAATTCATAAAGAAAGTTCAAGCTTAATTAACGGTAGCTAATTATCCATCAATATTTATATGAAAAATTGTTTTGAGGCATGGCAAGCAATTAATGGGGAAGTAATAATACTATTTAATATTATTTCTTAAACTAAATGGTTTTGAGCCATGGCATATTATTATTTGAGAAGCAATGATATTATTTAATATTACTTCACAAACATAGGAGTAAAATATAAGGCCATTCAATTGAAAATATAAGCCATTGAAACAAATGATTATATTATATTCACATTAAAAAATGATATTATAATTTTTATCTTTTCAAGTTAATATGTCATTCTAACAATGATAATTCTTAAATAAAAATTAAACAAAATAATTAATTTTTAATAAAATTTATAAATATAAAATAACCTTACAATGCACGAGTAAAATAACTAACTATTGTGTAACCCAAAATAATAATAATAATAATAATAATAATAACTAACTAACTATTGGGTATAATTTCCAACCCATGTAATGCATTTGACCAATATAACCGTCTTGATTTTTTTTATTTCATATTTCATTAAAAAAAATCTTATTTGAGCTTATAAATTTTATCCTAGAAAATGAATAATATTTACTACTAACTATTTTTAATATAGCGAGCAATCTTTTTTGTTTATCTCGTGAAGTAAATATAGTGTAATCGTTTAACGATAAAATAAAATAAAATAAAAGTAAGATATTATTTTGCTTTTTTATAATATTTTTATCGATAAATGAGAGATTAATTATATATATATATATATATATATATATATATATATATCATACACAAATGGATAATTTCAAATTAAGCAGGTATGTTGTTTTGTTTGGTTGCAAGGGTGATGAAATATTCCTCATTGTAGTAGCTTCTTTTGAGTGTTGGAATAAGAGAGTTAAGTAAATGTAAGACACTCCAGTGCTCAAATAAGTGAAGGTGCAAGGAAATAGAGAGTGAAGGAAAAATTCTTACCACAGAAGTTACTGTAACTATCTATAGAGGAATATATCTTGGGGACTAAGTAGGACTCGGGGGACAGATTAGTCCTTTAAGTGCCTTGTAAATATTTTGGAAAAAGTTTTTTTAGACTTTCTTTATTTGGTGAGCTGACAAATGATTGACACTTAAGATCTGTTTGGTATGAAGAATAGGATAAGACTTGATAGTATTAGGCATGATAGTATAAGACCTGATAGTATAAGGCCTAATACGTAATGGTTGGGGATATCAGGGTGTTTTAAATTGTAATGAAAGTCTTTATAACAGCTTATACATCAAAATTCAATCAGACATAATTACACTCGCAAGATTTGATTAAGTTATTCATTATTTTAATGTATAAAAGAAATTTGATGGATAAACTTATATAATACAATATTTGTATCAAACAACTGATAATGTCATAATGTATTATATTAGTTTATTTTATCAGGTCTAATACAGCATGTCAAACAGGTCCTTAAGTAAGAAATATTTCTTAAATGAATAAGGATGATAATATTATTTAATAATTGAGTGTCACATCTAAAGGGTTAATGGACTTGGCCTCATTAGGCCCAAATCCCAGTGTAATCATATGTAAACATCTTTAAAATGATAATATAAGCATTTTAATCAACCTTAAATAATGAATTTAAAATGGTGTCTCGTTATCAAAAAAAGTTTTCAACTAGTTTTGATAAACTTTCAAGATTAAAAAAGAAATAGCAAACAAAGATAGTTTTGATAAACACATAGCTCATGCAATTTTCTCCCAAGTTGATCAGTATATAGATAGTTATGAACTTATGATATCTGCCAGTATTTATAATCTCGCATAAAGCTTAAAATCTGCACATAAAGCACTTCAATTTTTAGGTAGTACTACAGTCAAATTAATAGTTGATATATATAAAAGTAGCCAAATTAATAGTTAACATGTGTTGGAAAATATGATAAAGAGAAGAGAAAATAGAGTGAATAGAGAATGAGAAATCAGAATTTTATTGAATAGTAAAAGTAAGTACAATAAATTAATCATGTGACTTATATAAAATAAAAGAGAATAACTAATTAGTAATTAATTTCTGGTTGACTCATTAAAATAATGTAACTAACTATTAAATAACATTAATTACATTTTAACTATGCTTTAATTATGGTAATAACCCCTGCAATCTAGAAGATGCGTAATTAGTATCTTCAGTTTGTGATAAACAATATAATATAATTAATCAATCAGCAATCACTAATAAAAAAATACAATAAATTAAGTAATCAAATAGATATATTTATCAGATATAAATCTATTTCTAATACGATACATACTTTACATTTGTTAACTATTAATTTGAGTGCCATTAATATAAGTGCTCGTCTAAAAGTTTCTCTAACTTTTAGTTTCTTTAGTTATATATCCAACGGCACCGTCATCTGATTGATGAAAGTTAATACGTGTTGAGTGCATACGATGGTTCCAACAAACTAGCTAGTCATATATGGGAGGCGTTTAGCATACAATATGGGAAGATTCTACAATGGACGTAAATAAGTTTGGTCCATAGATAAACCAACTATATTGACCTATAATAATAGGTTAACTTGTTTTTATTATATTTTATATTTAAGTTGTAATATTACATTTTAGTCTTTCATTATGTAAAGTATGATTTTAAATTACAGTCTGTAATCGTGATTGTGATCGTAATATTGTGATTTTAGTAATTTCTACAATACAACTTCTCATTGGCTACATATTTTTGTAATTGTCCGTAATTATGGTAAACATAATGTAATCGTAACCATAATTTAAAATCACGATATAAAATATATTAAAAATTGCAATTTAGTCCTTGTTGTCCAAAAGGTGGAATTGGATCATATGGACAATGGAGAGATTGACTGCAAAATCCAAAAAGTGATGGAGGACGATCAATCTCCTTGATTCTACTAAAAACCATGTTAGAAATTGGAATTCAACTCAACCTTATTATACATAATCATGAGGTTCTCATCTTGGAAAGGAAGAAACCAAGCAAGCAATACCTATAGAATTACATCACCAAGGAGCCAAGCATGGTTTAAAATTGTGGTCCATAACCACAATTTCAGTCACAATATTATGATTTTTGTAATTTTTGCAACTGTATCGCGGTCGCAATTGCAGCCTCATCAGCTACATTTTTCTGCAATTGTAGTAAACACAACAAAACCACAACTGCAACTGCAATTTAAAACCATAGAGCAAAGAGATGGAGGATGAGCAGAGAACAAAGCTGAAAAATAGAGAATCAGCTAAAAATGGAGAACCAATTCTAAAGAGTTCATTTTGGATCAAGAACAACAAAAAACAAAAAAACAAAAAACAAAATAAAAACAAAATAACAAAGTAAAACTTGAACTTGCCCTCCTATGTTGCTCCAGAGGGCCAAAAGAGAATTTTTCTTTCTTAAAAATGTTGTCTCTCTTTCACTATCCCTCTGTAACCAAAACTTCTAGTTATCAAAATAATTACCCCCACACAAATTCATTAGAAAGAAAGCACAAACCATGAATTTTGATTTGTTGGGCTCCAATTTTTGAACTCTAGTAGTTTTTAAGCCCGTGTTAACTCGTGAGCGCATTACCAAGCGAACAATTTACCAAGCATATAGTGAAGATCCCTCATTTGCAGAATATAGAAAAACAAAAACAAACCCAGAAATGGAGATCGTAGAAAGATTCTACAAACTGTCTCCTTTTATCTATAGGGACTCATTTACAAAAAATTTTATGACCTATTCAATCGTTACCTAGTAACTCATCCTAACCATTGATTTTATTAAATATAAATCAACGAGTTTCAACTATTGGTCCATCAATGGACCACAGATGTTTAGTACCATCTATGAAGCACCGCTACGACTGTTAGGCTACCGTACTAGTGTCCGGTGAGCTGTACCGGTGTCTGGTGCGTACCAGAAATGGAGAAGCATACAACATTCTGGAAAACGTACGGACAATCCCCCCTTTTTTTGGACGCATTCAAGTATGTTTTGAAACATCCCAAAACTCTATTTGGAAAGGGATGTGAAGCGTTCCTTGAAATCGTCGAGCTGCTTCAAGGTTTGGAAGTCTGTTGTTCGAACAAGTTGTTGTGGTCGTCAGAGAAATTCAAGAACTTGATCCTCAGAGTTTCTCCCTCAAGGAAAACGGCGACGGAGTACCACAGGTTATAGTTGTAGGCTCTGAACTCGACAGTGTAATCTGCTGCAGGGACGACGACGAGTTGGTTCTCTAGTGACATTAGAAGAATGCAAAATGAAAGGACTAGAGTTGGGGCGTGTGTGTACTCCCATCCTGTGTTCAACGTTTTTGCTGCCTACGAATTCTATCATCTCGAGAATCGAAATCGACCAAGCCAGATTTAATGTTTATTTGTGGGTGGAAGATGATCCCAATTGGATGCTTTAAGGTGAGAGTATTTCATCTTTCCACTAAAATTGTAAAACGTGCCAATAATAAATAGTTTAGTTTTCAATATTTTGGATTTTGGATTTTTTTAATAATTTATCTATTCATATTTAATACTTTGAGTTATTTAAAATGACATGTTTTATGATTTTTTATATATATGTTATATCGTATCCTGCCGTACCTATATCCTAATTTTTAAAAAATTATTGTATTTTCATACCATATCGTATCATATTAGATACTCGTACCTGTATCTGTGCATCATAGAGTACCATCGAAGACAAACCCATAAACAAATTGTGCACAATTTATAAAAATAATTATATTAATAATTATTTATATTTGAAAAAACATGTGTTTTGATTTTTAATTATTGACCGTTCGTAGAAAAAGTGAAAAGTAAAAGTAAAGTGCATCTTATTCATAATTTCATATGTTTCTTTTACCATTCAAATCTCAAACAATTTACGTTTATTTTATCTGAAATCTCAAACAATTTACATTCCAAATCTTTAATTTTTTGTTCATTGTATATTAACATGTTCTATATGTTCGAATATTTGAAAAATATCTCAAAATATATTTATTATATCTTAAAATATTTTAGAGTATCATAAATGTTCTCTTAGGGTAGATTTGATTTATTTCCTTAGTTTTCGTTATTAGAACATATTTATTCTTGTATTAGGACAAATTTATTTTCTATAATTTAATTTTATTCTAAGCAAGTAGTTATTAACATAAGTCTATATAATGTAAATTATATCTGTACAATTATTCTTTCCATATTTTTTCTCCTGTAATTATGGAAAGAATTCAGCATAAGCTTACAAATCTTTGTATATAAATATACATCCTTGAGTGACAAATAAATATATCAAAGTCATGGTATCTACCTTGAAGAGAGTTTCTTTTTTTGCTATGTAGAGTTCATGGAATTCATTAGAATTGTTATTCACGACCTTTAAACTCAAATCTAGTTTTATTATTTTTCATATCTTTATTTTCTCCCAACTTCTCCTTTTTTAATCTTGATGTGTTCTCTTCAAGTCTCGAGTTATTAATTGTGCTTCCGATCTCGAAGCCTCTATTGTTTCTGTTGCAATCAGCATTCATCGCTGAGTTTAGAGGCCTTCATCGCTACCGCTGCCCTTTCTTAAGGGGGAGAATTAAAATAAATTCATCTCTACATATACTTCAATGCCGATGTTTGTCATGTCATTCTTTTTTCACTGAATATAAGTATGTGGCAATCTTCATGGTGGCTTTTGCTATATTGCCAGTGTTTGTCATTCCATTCTTTTCCCACTGAATATAAGTATGTGGAAATCTTCATGGCGGCTTTTGCTATATCATGCTATTTTTTTCCACTTAATATAAGTATATGAGAATCTTCATGGTGACTTTTGCTATATTGATATTACTTTTCCTTGGCTCTGTGGAATGATTTAGCACAAGCCACCAGCCTTGTACCTATGATCAAACTAAAATGTGTAAAACCAGCTCTTGCCATTACCCTTTTCAGCACCATAACATTCCTGCTTGGTGGCATTAGGTCAGTTATTTCTAGTTTCCTTGGAATGAAAATTGTAACTTATGCTAATGCAAGAACCACGCTAGAGGAAAGAAAGGACATTGGGAAGACTTTTATCATTGCATTTAGATCTAGTGCATTTATGGGATTTCTCCTTGCTGCAAACGGTCTTTTGGTTCTTTTCATTACCATCAACTTGTTCAAGATTTACTATGGCGATGACTGGGGTGGCCTTCTTGAGGCCATCACTGGTTATGGTCTTGGTGGGTCTTCTATGGCTTTGTTTGGAAGATTTAGTGGAGGTATCTATACTAAGGCTGCTGATGTTGGTGCTGATCTTGTTGGCAAGGTTGAAAGAAACATTCCTGAGGATGACCCTAGAAATCCAACTGTGTGTTGTTGTTGGTTTTTGGTCAAGGCTTATTATTGGTTTTGTAATAGAGTACTATACCAGCAATGCAGATAGCCCTATGCAATATGTTACAGACTCCTGTAGGATTGGTGCTGCTACTAATGTTATATTTGGCCTTGCCTTGGAATACAAGTCTGTCATTATTTCTATTTTTATTGTAGTAAGTATTTTTGTTAGTTTCAGCTTTGTTGTCATGTATGGCATTGTTGTTGCTGCACTTAGGATGCTGAGTACCATAGCCACTGGATTGACCATTGATGCATATGGTCCAATCAGTGACAAAGCTGGAGGTATTGTTGAGATGGCTGGGATGAGTCACAGAATTCGAGAGAAAACTAATGCCCTTGAAGCTGCAGGAAACACGACTGGTGCTATTGGGAAGGGGTTTGCTATTGGTTTTGCTGCCCTTGTGTCTTTGGCCCTCTTTGATGCCTTTGTGGGTCAGGCTGCCATTTCAACAGTTAATATGCTGACTCCAAAAGTTTTTATTGGTTTAATTGTGGATGCAATGCTTCCTTTTTAGTTTTCTGCCATGACCATGAAGAGTGTGGAAGGTGCTACTCTGAAGATGGTTGAAGAAGTACGCAGGAAATTCAATACCATTCCGGACTTGATGAAGAGAACTGCTTAGCCCGACTCTTTGTCCCAAATACACTGGTTTCATCTCTGTTCGTCCCAACCATTATCACACTATCAAATTATTTAATTGTTACAAGCTCAAGTTTAGGAAGCTTTAACTTGAGGAAAAGTGTTAGAATATTTAAAAAATATTTTAAAATATCTTTATTATATCTTAAAATATTTTAGAGTAGTATAGATGATCTTTTAGGACAAATTTAATTTATTTTCTTATTTCTATTATTAAGATAAATTTATTTCTTATAATTTAACTCTATTTTAGATAAGTAGTTATTGACATAAGTCTATATAATATAAATCATATTTGTACAATTATTTTTTTATAATTTTTCTCCTGTAATTATGAAAAAATTCAGTATAAACTTATAAATAATTGTATATAAATATACATTTTTGAATAACAAATAAATATATCAAAAGTATTATTATTTTCTTAAACCTTTTAATACTGTATACCTAAAACTTCACTTTTTACTCTATCCAAATCCGCCTACTTTTATTATCTAGGTTTAGCTTAGGTCACTGTATACTCGGAATGGGTTAAATAAAACTTTTAGCAAAAGTCTTAATTCTTTATGTAATAAAAAAATCACACTTTTAGTTGTGTAAAACTACCTCTCTTATATTCATATTCTAATAATTAACCTCCTTAGATTAAAAACTTGTTGACTATTGTTGTTAGTATATATATTGTAGAAGCAATTGATTAAGTAATTCCGGTTGGAAATAGTGGTCAGATGAATTAAATGTTTTTATTTGCACACGTTTTAAAAGAATGAAAATCAAATAGGAGAAAAATAATATGGTATTATTTGCACACGTTTTTGTTGTATTATTTTTGTCCTGCCATTTCAGTCAACCGATTCTTCAAATATACTTGATTGTCAGTGTTGATGACGATTTTACTCAAGTTCCAACAATTATTAGTCGTCACGTGACAGAAGGGCCAGTAGAGTTTCTTTCAATAGAGTCAACTATATTCGAATTTATATATATATATATATAGTAGAAGCAATTGATTAAGTAATTCCGGTTGGAAATAGTGGTCAGATGAATTAAATGTTTTTATTTGCACACGTTTTAAAAGAATGAAAATTAAATAGGAGAAAAATAATATGGTATTATTTGCACACGTTTTTGTTGTATTATTTTTGTCCTGCCATCTCAGTCAACCAATTCTTCAAATATACTTGATTGTCAGTGCTGATGACGATTTTTTTCAAGTTCTAAGAATTATTAGTCGTCACGTGACAAAAGGGCAATAAAGTTTCTTTCAATAGAGTCAACTATATTCGAATTTATATATATATTGTAGAAGCAATTGATTAAGTGCATGTTTGGTAGAGATTCTTAATAATTTTTTTTAAAAAAAAAGTTATTTAAATAGTGTTTAATTATATTTGGTAAAATTAGTTTTAACTTTTACACGAAATTTAATGTAAAATAAAAATTTTTTAAAATTAATTTTTATAATCTTTGAAAATTGAAACTTATGATTTTAGAATTTATAGATTATTCCTACATTTTGATATATAAATATCATTTTGTCTCCGATCAATAATTTTTTTAATCATTCTATCCTATTTTAGTAATTTAATACATAAAAGTGATTCTTTTTATATTATCCAAACAATTAGATTAACTTAAAATCACTTTACAATATAATTGTAGAAACATAAAAATGAATCAATTATAATCGATTATAACAAAAAACTTTTATACAATAATTAATTACTAAGCATAATTAAATTTTTGCAATTATCCCAAACACACCCTAAGTAATTCCAGTTGAAAAAAGTTGTCAGATGAAGTCTTTTTTAAAGTGATAATTCAGGATATGTTTGTCATTTTCAACATTCAATGTTTTTATTATCATTTTAAATATTGAATCAAAAGAATGAAAATCAAATAGGAGAAAAATAATATGGTATTATTTGCACACGTTTTTGTTTTATTATTTTTGTCCTGCCATTTCAGTTAACCAATTCTTCAAATATACTTGAATGTCAGTGTTGATGACGATTTTATTCAAGTTCTAACAATTATTAGTCGTCTCGTGACAAAAGGGACAATAGAGTTTCTGTCAATAGAGTCAACTATATTCGAATTTAGAGATTAATTGTAATAATAAGCTGATATTTATGTAGAAATGAAATTTCACTCGGAGCTCGAAAAGAATTTATAGCGCTGAGCATACTCAGCATAGCCAAAGCTTTAACGGCATGCATTCCGCTGCAAAGCTTCATCAAGTTTAACAAGAAAACTAGCTAGCTATGACAATCATGGGCTCATTATTAATAGATTAACACGGGCTCTAATCGGTTAGACCAAGCTAGATTGGAAAGAACCCGTCTAAGCTGGTCTTAATCGCCTAGGCCAACCCTTTAGTTGAATATCATAGCTTCTAGAAAGTGCTCTCATCGATTATATGGGACTGAAGGAATCACACTCAGAATGATATAATAATTTGGATGTTTCACATATTTGAACCTACTAGCGGTTCATCAATCGATTAATGGGGAGCTCAAATTAATTTTTGCCAATTTGCCTTCTTGAATGTGATTTCTCCCAGTTAGGAAGCTGACCGTTCCAGGTCTAAGATATAATAGGTTTACCACAGACTATACAAGCTCATTTGTTAGACCCATTTCAGAATAATATAACTAGGAGTAATTGGATCAACCCGACTGAGATCTTGCTTACAAGACTTCGGTCAAGTTACGCCCAAACTAGGAAGGCAAAACACGTGCCAATTATGATTCTTCAACAATCATTGATCGGTCGACACCATGATGATCAACGGTTGTGAATGGCTTTGCGCTTTAATGGTCGTGCACAATGAATCCTAATGCTCAGAGACTTAAATAACTTGAACGGTAAGTATTCGAGAAGTCAGTGTGCAGAACATCACTTGAAAAACTGTGTTTTCTGTATTTTTACTGATACATAATCAAATGGTACAAGAGACTCCTTTTATAGAAGGAGTGTAGGAGACAAACTGACTAGAATTCAAGAAACAAATAGAAAACTACCATAATAAGTTAAACAAAGAAGGAAACTAAATATTTACATAAAAAACTCTAAGGAAACTAAATATTTACATCATAAACTCTATTTACAGCATTAACATAGCATTAAACATGGTTGACTACCAGTTTAATGCTATTGATTCTCAGCTTTAATAAAAAGGCATTAATACTAATTTAATGTCTTTCAATGACGCATTAATACTGACTTAATTCCTTATATTAAATGCTTGCATTAATACTGATTTAATATTTTTTAATGCCCTATCGTCCTCCATAGACAACTTGCTTGTTATACTATCAAACAACTTCTTAGGTAGTCCCTTAGTTAAAATGTCTGTGGACTATTTTGCTATGGGAACATATGAGATGCAGATCTGTCTACTTTTTATCTTCTCCCTGATGTAGTGTTTATCAACTTCCATATGTTTTGTTCTATCATGTAAGACTAGATTGTAAGCAATGGACATTGCTGACTTGTTGTCACAATGCAGTTTTATTGGTGGAGAATTATAGGTTCTTAATTCCTGTAGAATTTTTTCAATCCACAATACTTCACATATTCCATGAGCCATTGCTCTAAATTCAACTTCTGCACTACTTCTTGCCATTACGATTTGCTTCTTGCTTCTCCTACTAACCAGATTTCCTCCAACAAAGGTGCAATAGCCTGATGTTGATCTTCGGTACGTTACACTTCTAGCCCAATCTGCATCAGTGTAGGCTTCCACTTGTAGGTGTCCATTCCTTTTAAAGAGAAGTCCTCTTCCAAATGATCCCTTCAAATACTTTAGGATCCTATTTACTGCCTCAAAATGTTTAGGTCTTGGTGAATGCATAAATTGACTTACCATGCTCACAGCAAATGCTATGTCCAGACGGGTATGGGATAAATAGATTAACCTCCCGATCATTTGCTGATACCTTTCCCTTGTCTACCACATCCTCGGGTTTGGCTGGTTGCAATTTGATGTTAGGCTCAATGGGTGTCTCAGTAGCTTTACATCCCAACAAACTTGTTTCTTTTAAGAGATCCATAGTATACTTCCACTGATTAACAAAAATACCTTCTTTGGACTTGGTGAACTTAATTCCAAGAAAGTATTTCAATTGACTAAGTTCTTTGATTTAGAACATTTTAGCAAGTCTCTCTTTCAAGTTTTTGAGCTTAACACCATAATCACCTGTCAAAATAATATCATCTACATACACAATCAGAATTATAATTTTGCCATCTACTGAGTGTTTGTAGAATAATGTGTGATCAGCTTGGCTTTGAGTATAGCCAAAGTGTTTTACCACTGTTCCAAAAAGTTCAAACCATGCTCTTGGAGATTGTTTTAGGTTATACATGGATTTCTTTAGTCTACACACCTTATTTCTTCCAATATCTCCTTTAAATCTTGGAGGAAGACTCATAAGCACTTCTTCCTCTAAATCTCTATTTAGAAAGACATTTTTTACATCCAATTGGTGTAAGGGCCAATTGGAATTGACAACAAGAGATAGTAGGATCCGAATGGACTTAAGTTTAGCTACTAGAGCAAAAGTCTCTTGATAATCTACCCTATAGGTTTGAGTGAATCCCTTTGCCACCAACCTAACGTTATAC
The DNA here is from genome assembly GCA_029884595.1 of Ormosia semicastrata. Lineage (NCBI taxonomy): Eukaryota > Viridiplantae > Streptophyta > Magnoliopsida > Fabales > Fabaceae > Ormosia > Ormosia semicastrata. The sequence continues at coordinate 4,383,293 of JAQQTO010000022.1, read as the reverse complement.
CTTTCTATACTCCCACCTGTCATGCATTTAATGGTAAAGACCCACTTACATCCTACTCTCCTTTTATCATGTGGTAAGTTAACAATTTCCCAAGTTCTATTTTTCTTAAGAGTATTCATCTCTTCTAAAACTGTTAGTTTCCAGTTTGGATCATCTAGTGCTTCTTCAATGTTTCTAGGCACAAACAAATTTGTAATTTTAGAGATGAAGGCTCGATGGTTTTGGGAAAGATTTTTATAGGAGACATACTTGGAAATGGGATGACTTGTACTGTTTTTGGATTTTTTCTTAATGCTGTTTCTTGTACTTCTCCTAAGAGCTATAAGTAGGTCAGAATTTAAAACAGGGAGTTCAGTATTACTTGGAAGATCAGGTGATTCATTTGTTGGACTGCCTTGAGATCTGGTTGGTCCTGTGTAGGAATGATAGGTTGATCTCTGCTCCATTTTAGATTTTTATGAGTATAAACATGAAGCTCCTTATTTAACTGTGGTATTTCTTTTCCTATTTAGGCACCACCTTAGTCTGACACTTTCTCTTCCTTACCAGTTTCATTTTCTGGTTCACCTTCTTCAATGTGTAAAATAGGTTTGGGTACAGGTTTATGTAAAGAAACATTGTTATGCAAAGAAACATTTGTTGGGCTGCCTTTTGGGAGATCTAATTGGTCCTGTGCAGGAATGATAGGTTGATCTCTGCTCTGTTTTAGATTTTTCTGAGTATAAACATGAAGCTCCTTATTTAATTGTGGTATTTCTTTTCCTGTTTGGGCACCACCTAAGTCTGACACTTGTTCTTCCTTACTAGTTTCATTTTCTGGTTCACCTTCTTCAATGTGTAAAATAGGTTTGGGTAGAGGTTCGTGCAAAGAAACATTGTTATGCAAAAAAATACCTTCACTATTGTTCTCCCCTTGAAGAGAATTTTTTTGAAAAAAAGTTTGATGTTCCAAGAAGGTAACATCCATGCTAACATGTAGTTTTTGTGCTAAGATTAAAACATTTGTACCCTCTTTAGTGTGGAGCATATCTAATGAAAATGCATTTTTCAGCCCCGGGGTCAAGTTTAGACCGAGATATAGATGGTATATGCACAAAAGTCGTACAGCCAAAAACTTTTAAAGGCAGATTAGCATACAATCTACAAGTTGGAAAAATAATCTTAAAGTTATCTAAAGGAGTGTGATAATTTAACACATGTATAAGCATCTAATAGTAATATATTTTATTCATTTTATAATCCTTTCACTGGGCCTCTTAAGGTTCAATTAGGTTTAATTAAATTAGTTTTGTTATATTTTATGATATTGAGTTTAATTTGATCATTGAAGGAATTATTACTTGAATTGGCTTTAATTTGTATATTTGGCAGCATTCAGTAAATTGACTATAATTTGAGTTTCAAATATCTGGTAATGTGATTTTGGTCTTGTAAGAAAGTTAAGACAATTATCTACAACTTTTATGAAGACCTCAAGAGCCAAATCACACATTTGGATAATTTAAATTAGAGTTGAAGCAAGATCCAAAGTGCTGATCCTGACAGCTTGACCTCTATGCACTCATTAGCCCATATCTTGAGCTGTAGGAGTGATATTGGGGTGAAATAGTGGTATTGGAAAGTTAAGACTCAAATTTAAAACTTTTATGAAGAACATACAAGTTAATTAGGATAGATTGGAAGTCAGATTGGGCTTGGAAGTCAGAATAGATGAGTTGTAGTAAGGCCTAAATAGTGTGCAAATATTGGACCATATCTTGAGCTGTAGGAGTGATATTGGGCTGAAACCAGTGGTATTGGAAAATTAAGACAAAATCCTATAACTTTCATGAAGACCACTTTTTCAAATTCTGAAGGCAGCTATGAGTTTAGTACCGAATCATTTAGGAGACAAGCATCTCAATAATTTTCTACTCATTCACAATTATCAAATATATCCCTTGGCATTTTTCACTCATTATCAAACAACTCCATTGTCATTTTATTTTCCTCAAGTCTATAAAAGGGAGCATTGGCTGCTCATTTTTGGCATCTTGGCTTAGAGATCAAGATTATGCTATTGTGTTATTTATTTCTTTTGTGGTAGTTTTCTTCTAAATAGAAGTTATGTTCATTTTTTTCTTCTTTTCTCTTTCTTTCTTCTTGTTCATGAGTAATTAATTTTCACGTTACTTAGGTGAAAGGGTGAAACTTTTGGTAATAAATTAAGGTTAGATTAATTTCTTTCTTGTACTTGAATGATATATTATCAACTAGTCATTATATATGTTGTATTTTGTTTCCAATCAATTTAGAAACCCTCCTTGTAAAGTAGCGATCTTGATTCATTGTAGGTAAGAGGTTGACACAATGAATGCTTGAGTCTATTTATAAGTGTTGGCGTTAGTGAATAATTAAAGGAACCATAATATAATTACATATATAATATTAATTGAACTTTGAATGTTGCATTTTTCGAGTGGAACCTCCGTTATGTGTGGATTTCAATTAAGTTATAAAAAGAAATAATTTTGTCTTTAATTTATTACTAAGAGTGAATCTTCTAACCCAAGCAAATCTTTTTTTCATTTGTGAACAACTTTTATCACATTTATTATTGTGATAAATCTTTTCCTTACATCAAAGATTTTTTTTCATCAATTCCCTATGGATCGACCTCGGACTCCCGAGAATTTATTATTTAAAATAACTTGCACTTGGGTTTGCAACTTATAATTCGTATCAGCATCCTATTTATGTAGTATGTTGCTGTTAGGACAGCGTCCCCCCACAAGTATTTGGGAACATTTCCTTCAAACATAATGGCCTGGGCTACTTCAAGTAGATGTTTATTTTTCCTTTCAGCAATGCCATTTTGTTGAGAGATGTTTGGACATGTAGATTGATGTTGAATGTCTTTGGTTAGAAAAAAATCATTCAAGAATTTATTAAAATATTCAGTATCATTATCAATTCTTAAAATATTAATCTTTGTGTCAAATTGGATTTCAACCATGTTTGAAAAATTTTAAACACATTAGGAACCTCATATTTTTCATGCATTAGATAAATCCAACATAGTCGTGTGTGATCATCAATAAAACTTACAAACCACCATTTTCCAAATCGTGTTGTGATTTTCAAAGGACCTCATATATCACTGTGAATTAGATGAAAGAGTTTGGATGCATGATAAAGTTGTGAAAGATAAGAGATACGATGACTTTTTGCAAGAATACAACTTTCACATTCAAAAGAGGAATAATCAACATTTCTAAATAAATTTGGAAACAAATGTTTAAGGTACTGAAAGCTAAGATGTCCTAGTCTATTATGCCAGAGCATGATTTGGGCTCGTACAGGTTGAGAACTTATACCACTAAGACCTTGAGCTATTTTATTCTTAGAGTCATCCTCAAAGTAGTAGAGTCTATTTATCAGTCTAGCACTGCCAATTGTCCTCCCCGAAGTCTGGTCCTGAAACACACAATGAGAGACTAAGAGTTATACATGGCAATTAGAATCTTTGCAGATTTTACTAACAAATAGAAGGTTGCATCATAACTTAGGAACATGCAAGACATTTTTTAAGTCAATAAGTTTGGATTGTGTGATACTGCCTTTGCTTGCAATTGGTGAAAAACTATCATCTGCAATTCTAATTTTTTCACTTCCAGAACAAGGAAAATAGGTCTTAAATAGATACGCAAGGCTTGTCATATGATCAGATGCACTTGAATCAATGATCCAAGGTACATATGACTCTGAGGTGCAGGTAAAAGAACCGGGAATACTAAAATTACCTCTTTGTGTCAGAAAACAACTAGGAGTACTAGACAAGGAACTAGTTTTTAGTAACCTTAAGAGCTATTCAAGTTGATCCTTGCTCAAAGAGGCCTTCTCGGCTTCATAGGCTACCGAGAACGTGGCGGTGCTCTGTTCACCACTCGAGGATTGCTGGGTCTGCTCCCTACTTGGGGCATGCTGGGTGGCTGAGGAACTGTCACTATGACATGAAATCAGAGGTAGCAGTGTTACGAGAACACTGCTCTGACACCAACTTGAAAACTATGTTTTTTGTATTTTTAATGATACATAATCAAATAGTACAAGAGACTCCTTTTATAAAAGGAATGTAGAAGACAAACTAACTACAATTTAGGAAACAAGTAGAAAACTACCATAACAAGCTAAACAAAGAAGGAAACTAAATATTTATATCATAAACTCTAAGGAAACTAAATATTTGTATCATAAACTCTATTTACAGCATTAACATAGCATTAAACACAGTTGACTACTGGTTTAATGCTATTGATTCTCAACTTTAATAATAAGGCATTAATACTAATTTAATGTATTTCAATGCCGCATTAATACTGATTTAATGCCTTATTAAATGTCTGCATTAATACTGATTTAATGTCTTTTAATGCCTGGTCGAAAACATCTATATAAACCGGCCTGACAGCCTAAGCTAGGCATGTTCCATCTTTTTCCTAAGCATTCATACCTACTGAACTTCACGTTCATTTCACTGACCAGCCTAGGTGTTATTAACCTCATTGTAGACTTAGCCGTAGGTTTCTAGTGAGCTTGCCCTCTGTTCTTTCATATCATTCCGACCTAGACCCTGGTCAGTACCCGAAACATCTGGCGTCCACCGTGGGGCTTAAGTAAAACTTTCCTACCCCACAATAAATATTTTCACCTTCACTAGTTTCTTCCAGCATCATCTTCACTGAAATCTCCTTACTAACAAATCATGGCCACTAATGAATGCAATGTCAACAACGGAATTCACCAAGAGAATCCTCAGCCCAACCCCATTGAAATACTTCTACAGGCCGTTTGGGACATCAATGATCGAATTGACCAGATAACTAACAGAGACCATCACCAAACGGACACCGAAATGGTGAATAATGAACGGGAAAATGAGAAAATAGCTGAAGAAGATATTCTGATTAGAGTGACTCACCGACAGACATACTACCCTCCACTCGTGGCTGACCATTCGTTCTCCGATTTCATAATGCTGATTCTCTTATCGGACGACTTCTGACTCCTAACTATAGAGCTTTATGATAAGACGACTGACCTACAAAAGCATATCATAATGTTCAATTCCATGATGCTTTTGAACGGCGGGTCTGACCCGATCAAATGCGGAGCTTTCCCAACAACTTTAAAGAAGTTGGCTTTACTCTAGTTTTCCAGCCTGGAGGCTGGTTTGGTTTTTGACTTTTCTAAATTGTCAATTAAATTTCTTAATCATTTTTCCTCTAGCAAGACTCACCAAAAGACTTCGGCTAGCTTAATAAAATTAAAGTTAAGCTGAGATGAACCATTGAAGAAATTCATGAAGAGGTTTGGTGATAAAGCAGTTCAAATTAGAGATCTGAACCTAGTTGTATCTCTGCATGCCATTATGGCTGGCCTACAACTAGGACCTTTTGCAGATTCCTTGGCAAGGAAGCCACTTGTTGACCTAGATGATTTTAGAGCCAGATCTCTGGGGTAGATCAACATGGAGGATATGGTAAGCGCAAGAAAACAAATGGAGCAACAATTCTCAGATCAGGGAGCAAGAGCAGGAAGAGTCCATCCTCAGATCTCCATCTGACCTATTAAACAAGACCGGTAGTATGGTGGATAAGGAGAAAATCAAAGAGGACGACCAATAAGGATGGCAGAATGGTCAGATCAATTGGATTAGAGTCCTCAAGTAACTTCAAGCTTCATGCAGCCTCGGTACGACGTGTACACACCACTGACTACTTGGCCTAATCAAATTTTTTGAGAAATATATAACACCGATCTAATCCAGCACCCAAAGGGTGCAGAGATCCCACAGAAGGTCCCACCTCATGTTGATAAAATCAAGAGATGCGATTACCATAAAAGGTATGGTCATACCACTGAGGAGTGCATCACATTAAAGGACAAAATCAAGCAGCTTATTTAAGAGGGTTATCTCAGGAAATACGTTTACTGACGTAGAAGCCAGAGCAAGGAAGCAAAGGAAGGGAGCCAATCTAGGCGAATAAGTCAAAGTTTGAATAAGAAAGATAGGGCAGCAGCAACAACCTCCACCTCTAAAGACCGTATTGTCAGGGGAGTCATCGATTCAATAGTTGGAGGTTTTATAGGTGGAGGAACCTCGAACTTATCTCAGAAGCGCCATCTTCGAGCAGTAATGACTATATGTTATTCTACACCGTAGAATAAAAAGCATGAAGATAGACTGATCATTTAATTCTCAATTGAAGACTATGATGGTTTGGATGAAAATCTGGATGACCCGATGGTCATATCTGTCATAGCTAGGAATTTTCAAATTAAAAGAGTTTTGGTCGATCAGGGGAGTTCGACTGATGTCCTGTACATGTTGACCCTCAGAAGATTACAAATATCAGAAAAAGATTTGATGCCTTTTAATGCGACTTTGATCAGTTTCTCTAGACAATCGGACAATGTAAAGGGGTACATAAAACTCCAGACTACCTTCGGAATAAATACTCTTCTTAAGACTATTCCTGTTAAATATCTTATGATAGATTGTCATAATCCCTATAATGCTGTCCTTGGGAGACCTTTCTGAATTCCCTTGGTGTCGTGGTTTCAACTCCTCACTTAATAATGAAATTCTTAGTTTCTAAGACTGAGGTTGGAGTAGTACATGTAGATCAAAAGGAGGTGAGGATGTGTTACAATGAAAGCTTAAAGCCAAAACCAAGGGATCTGACTAACCTGGTAGACCAAAAATGGCGTATACATAATGTTAACATGGCCGAGTTGGATCCGAGAAGTGATGAGCAAGACAGACCCCAGCCAATCGAGGAATTGCAGGCTATATCCTTAGGTCCCAAGCCCAATCAGATGACGTATACCGAGGTTCATTTACCAACTGACCTAAAGCGTGAATTAGAGGAATTGCTGAAGCAAAACTCTGACCTATTTGCATGGACAACAACAGATATGCTAGGAATTGACCTAGAAATCATCACTCATAAGCTTCCTTTGGATAAAAAGGTGAAGCCAGTAGCCCAAAAGAAAAGGAAATTGGGATCGAAAAGGCAAAAGGTAGCTACTAAGAAAACCAAAAGTCTTTTGGAAGTATGTTTTGTAAGGGAAGTGGAGTATACCACGTGGTTGTCTAAAGTGGTTATGGTAAAGATGTCCTCGGGAAAATGGAGGATGTGTACAGACTTTACCGACCTCAACAAAGCTTGCCCGAAAGATTCTTATCTGCTTCCTAGTATAGATCAGCTAGTGGACAGAGCATCCGATTATTAATTTCTTAGTTTTATGGATGCGTATTCCAATTATAACTAGGTTAGGATGCATCCGGACGATGAAGAAAAGACTGCATTCATCATGAAATATGGAAACTTCTGTTATAGAGTTATGGCTTTTGGCTTTAAGAATGCCAAAGCAAATTATCAGCGATTGATGAATAAGATTTTTGAGGAGCAAATCGGAAGAAACATTGAAGTCTATATTGATGACATGGTGGCTAAGACTCTGGTTAATGGTAACCATTGTTCTGACCTTGCTGAATGCTTAACTCAGTTAAGAAAATACAACATAAAGCTGAAACTGGAGAAATGCGTGTTCAGGGTGTAGGCCGAGAAGTTCCTCAGTTTCTTTCTTACCAACAGGGGGATTGAGGCAAATCCGGACAAGTGTAGAGCAATAATGGACATGAGAAGCCTAGCGACTGTCAAATAAGTTCAAAGGTTAATAGGTAGTATTGTCGCTCTATCAAGGTTTCTTTCCAAGTTTGTCGACCGAGCTCTTCCATTTTTCCAGTGCCTCAAGAAACCAGAAAGTTTCCAATGGACTGAAGAATGCAAGAAGGCCTTTAACGAATTAAAGCATTTCTTGGCTACCCCACCGATCTTGACCAAGCCTGAACAAGGTGATGACTTATTTCTTTATATTTTCTATTTCTGACAAAGCGCTAAGCTCGATTTTAGTGAAGGAAGAGGGGAAAGAGCAGCGACCAGCTTACTTTGTTAGCCAGGTCTTGCAAGAACCAAAGGTCCAGTATCAGAAGATAGAAAAAATGGCACTGGCACTGGCGGTAACGGCCAGGAAGCTACGACAATATTTTCAAAGCCACTCAATAATTGTTAGAACTGACTAACTAATAAGACAAGTTATCAGGAAACTAGAGCTTTCCGGACGTATGATCTCCTGGTCGGTAGAACTGTCCGAGTTTGATATCTATACCATTTCATGGGATCAATTAAATCCTAGATGATATCCGATTTTTTGGTTGAACTTTCTTCACTTGTTCCACATAATTTGAATGGTGACCCTTGGCTTCTTTTTGTTGATGGAGCTTCCAATGTTAAAGGAAGCAGGGCTGGTATCATCTTGGAGAAATTCAACTTTCGAGTGAGCAATAATCAAGCTGAGTATGAGGCCCTTATCGTCGGACTTGCATTGGCCGTGGAGATGGGAGCAACTCAGTTGATTGCAAAGTTGGATTCCCAACTGGTTACAGAATAGGTTAGGGGTGAATTTTAAACCAAGGATCCACAGTTGGCGAAGTACGTGTCGAAGGTGCTCACAGTGGTAAAAAAAATTAAGCAATTTGAGATAATGCACATTCCTAGAGACCAGAATGTTCGGGCTGACTTACTCTCGAAATTGGCCAACACCTAAAGGTCGGGCAATAACCAATTCGTCATTCAAGAGATTGTTGATCGACTGAGTATAGAAGTAGAAGAGCTATTTGCTATTAACACTGACTTGAATTCTTGGATGAACCTGATAATCAAATCTTGTGGCAACCGAACAACTAAAGTATGTTGTCGTTGCAATTGATTACTTTACAAAGTTGATTGAAGCTGAACCCCTGTCTAGCATAACATTAGAAAATGTGAAAAGGTTTGTCTGGAAGAACATTATCTATCAGTTTGCTTTACCTTTTTTAATTGTATCAGATAATGAAACTTAATTTACTGACAAGAAATTCAGAGAATTTTGTTTAAAAAATGAAATAAAATAGGTGTTCACCTCGGTTGAGCATCCGTAGACAAATGGTTTGGTGGAAGTAGCGAATACAATTATCTTGACTAGGCTAAAAAGGATATTAGATCGGGCCAAGGCTATTTGCCTAGAAGAGTTACTGACTATTCTTTGGGTATACCACACTACACCACAGTTTTCCACTCTAGAGACTCTATTCTGACTTATTTATGGAGCTGACGCTATGATTCCGGTAGAATTCGGTGAGTCGAGTTTTAGAAAATCAGCTTTTAGCGAGGATGCCAATGATGAAATAAGGAAAATCAATCTCGACTTACTAGAAGAAGAAAAGAAAATCACCTATGTTAGGGAAGAGGCCACCAAAGCTAGGGTCACCAGAAAATACAACCAAAATGTCTGACTAAGGAAGTTTAAAGAATGAGATATGGTGTTGAGAAAATTTGAAGATTCTATAAAATTGCCCGAGGAAGGAAAATTAGCAGTAAATTGGGAAAGAACTTTTCGTATCCTAAAAGATATTGGAGATGGGGCTTGCAAAGTCAACGATCTTGATGGAAAAGTCCTCCCTAGAACATGGAACTCGGCCTCTCTTTGGAAATATTTTAGCTAAGTTTTTTATTCTTCCTGAATGTATTTTTTAGTTTATTCTTATAAGTGTATGAATTTCATGTATAAAGATTAGGATGATGTACTCTTTTTCCTTACCAGGATTTTTCCCACCGGGTTTTGCCTGGAAGGTTTTAATGAGGCACATCCTAAAGTTTTCTTAATTATTTTCACCATTGTTTCAGATAGAGTATTGTTACCTAAAGTACAAACTTGGTAAAGATCTGAGGTCATGGCGAGGTCATGATTCCTTTGAAGGCAAACTCGATAAATATTCGGGGTCTTGTACAAGCTCGATAAAGATCCAAGGAAATGGCGAGGTCATGATTCCTTTGAAGACAAACCCGGTAAATATCTAGGGTCATGGACAAGCTCAGTAAAGATCTGAGGTCATGACGAGGTCATGATTCCTTTGAAGACAAACCCAGTAAATATCTAAGGTCATGGACAAGTTCGGTAAAGATATAAGGTTGTGGCGAGGTCATGATTCCTTTGAAGACAAACTCAATAAAAATTTGAGGTCATGTCTACACCACGATTCCTTTGAAGACAAGCTCAGTGTCATGATTTCTTCGAATGCTCGGTAAAGCCCTGAGATCATTATTTCTGATTCAAACCCGTTGAGAAATGCTCAAGGTCAAAACTACGTAACTATAAGTCAAAAAAAGCTTGGCTTACGCCTTTGAATTCAAAATTTGTTTAAAGACGTACTCGAAACTACGCAATTAAATTCAGAGTTAATTTGTTTATAGATACGTCATTAAATTCAGAGTTAATTTCATTAAAGACATGCTCGGAACTAGGCTGTTAAGTTTGGAACCAGTGTTGTTTAAATAAGACAAATAAAACAAATTTCAAGTTTATAAATAAATCATGTTTGGCATTCAAGTAGGATAAAAAAATACAAGTTTTGCATCAAATAAAATAAAGGTTTCAGGCTTTGTTTTGGTCATCGGTCATACATCATCTTTATCATCTTCTTCAGGAGGATCAACAAATAAACTATCAATTATTTCCTTGCAAACTCTAAGCTCACCAAAACAGTCATCAAACACACCTTTGGGATTTAGAAAGTTAGCATGTTTTACACTGATCTCATAACCGACAACTATATGCTCAACTGCTTCATCTTTTAAGTTTTCCAGCTCGACAAGCAATGTAGCCTTATTGTCAAGGGCTTCTTTAAGTTCTTGGTCGTTCTTCTCTTTTTCCTTTTTTATTGTAGCCAAGTCTTCTTTGATTCTCTTTTTCTCTTCATCCTACAATTCCAGGGAAGATTCCAGGCCTTCAATTTGGCAAGCCTTCTTCTTTAGCACCTCATTCTCCTTTTTCAACTTGAAAATCTCAACCGAATGTGCCCTTGCCATTTTTTCTAACTTTGCCTGGTAAAGTCGATTATAGGTGGAGATCTTTTTCTTACAGTCTTCTAGCTCTAGCTCAACTGATCACAGGACACTTATACTTCAAAGAAGTTGTACTTTATCCATCGAATAAGGTCGACCCCTCTGACCTTGTCTTTGCGTTCTTTGTCCGCATAAAAAGCAATTTGATTATCCACTAGCATCTCAAATGGAAAGTTAGCTGACCAGAGCGATGGCACATCTACACCATGAGTAAAACCACCCAGAGCCTCAAAGAGAGCTCGAACATCGGAGGAGTGAGAGGAAGAACCCTCACCTCTCGACTAATGGACTTCGGTCAAACGACTCGACGTCATCTTCACTCCAGTAGCTCCAAAGTCCATCCTTGAACGCTTCTTCACCCCAAAGTTTGACCTGGTTTCTGAAGATTCTGGGTCAGGCACTGATTGAATTGGTTCTAGATAAAGCACAATGTGGTTGCCTAGAATTGGTGTAGTATTCTCTTTATTCTTCAATTTCTTCAAGTGCTTCTGCACTTCCTTAGTGTTAAAACGAGGAGCCATTAAATCTGTAGTTTAAAAGAAGACTATTAGTACATCAATAATAGATTAAGTATTTGAAGTACTTATGGAAAATTTTGGAAAGTTCAATCAGGTTATCTCCGAACTTTACCAAGGAACCTATATCCAGTATGGGACTATTCTCTAGAACGTCAATAAAAGCTCGGTCGGATAATGGTAAACTTTAGTACTCTACACCCAATATAGAGACCGAATCACTCCGCCAATACAAGGGGAACCTTTCTATCCCATAGGCATCAAGAAAGAATGAAGGCTCGGTCAGGGGAGAGCTCACTCAAAAAAACTTGGATTTAAAAATTTTGTATGAAGTATCAAAGGAGGAAAGAAGCCTTTTTCGAGGATGCTCGTTGGGTGTTACCCATCCTCCCTTACCGACACCTTTACATTGAAAAAAATAAAAGAATATGTCTATACTCGAATTTAGACCAAGGTATCTCATTAAAACTTCAAAAGCCTAAACAAATGCCCAACTATTTGGGTGAAGCTAGGTAGCAGCCATATTCAGCTTTGATAGAATTCCACTTTGGAAGTCGAAAAAGGAAGTTGCAACCCAATCCATATAAAGAATGTGTCATAGACATAAAACCATCTTAAGTCATCGTTAGGACTAGGGTTCATATAGATCCTCTCTTTGGGGCGGCACGGTCGACAGATGAATGGGGTTTCATCCCCATTTAACACCATCATCATCTGCGACCGAAGCACAGTAATACTGTCGACCGAGGTGTAGGCCTAATAGTATTTATTGACATCAGGATGGACCCAACCATATGGGTCCTCCGAGTTAGGGTTATATAACTGGTTCCCAACAGGTCGGTCAGACTTGTTTGCACTTAGATCTTCCCCAATCTTTTTATCCTTCATGGGGAACTCACTAACGTCTTGTGGCCAGGTTCTGATGCCTACGGAAGAGAGTCCCCCAGAATCTCCATGGACTCACTCCAGAATCTCCATAGACTCACTCTTACTACTTTCCTCAGTAGAAGCATCGTGTTCTGTTCTTCCCTCTATACCCAAATGTCGCGACCGGGAATCGCGGTGAAAAATAGCAACTCAAAGGATTTTAGAAAATGACAATGGAAAATGGAGTCGCCACCAATTTTATTTTGACTTAGGAAAAATTGGAAAACCTTTCTTTGAAAACGGTCTTTGAAACCAGATTGGATTCGAGAGTCGGTTATGCTTAGGGAAGGGTGGAAACTTAATCCCACTGCACCCCTAACACACCCGTCCTTAGGTTAATTGTGCAAATTATTAACAATCCTTGGAATATTTATTTTACCTAAAACATTGTAAAAACGAAACCACAAAATTATGAAAATTTAATTTTGGCTTGACAGAAATGAAATTCTGCTCCTACGTATCCCCTGATGCAATGGGGAACTCAAAGTTACGTAGTTCTTTATAAAATAAGTGTGAGTTGATTGGTTTTAATAAAAAAAGATTTTTATGTGAAAGCGAATCCATTCTTGCACAGGATTCAAGTTAGCACCAGGCTACTCAATAAACCCTTATGATCCATAAGATAATGAAGATAGCATTCGCTATTCAATCATCATCATTGGTCATTGCATGGATTAACAAATTTTTATTTTATTTTTGCACTTTTTTTCTTTCTTTTTTTTATCAAAAGTGTATCATTATTACCTTAACATGAAATGGGCAGCAGTCTAGGTGATTCAAACTCAAAACCCCAAAAAAACAAACAACAATTCAATTTAAAGGAAAAAGAGTTTGGAGACTTGGGTAACAATAACAGAGCACGCACCAAGGGACGTTTGGGGAAGGATTTGGATCCTGAGGTTCGACGATTGATTTAGGGAGATGGGATGGTTCTGTTTTGGGGTTCGACAGTCGGTTGGAGGTGAAGATGGGGTGGTTCTGTTTTGGGGTCCGAAGGTCGGTTGGGAAGAGGGATCTGATTCTTGAGGGTAGACGGTCGGTGAGGGGATGGTGAAGGTGTCAGTGAAGTTGGTCAGTGAAGGTCACGGTGGTGTGATTCGACGGTCGGTAGCGGGGGTATGATGGTGTTTTGTGAAGTTGGTTGAAGGTCGGTGGTGTAGTTCGACGGTCGGATGGGGAGAATATGATGGTGTTTGTGAGGTTGGTTGAAGGTCGGTGGTGTAATTCGACGGTCGGTGGGGTGTGATGGTGTTTGTGAAGTTGGTTGGTGAAGGTTTAGATGGGTCATCTGGTGAGGGGAGTAGAGTTCACGGTTCGACGGTCGAGTGAGGAGAGAGATTTGGTTTGAAGGGTTACGGTCGACGGTCAATTCTGGTTGGGTTTGGTAGTGTTTGGAGAGGTTATGGAAGTTGCTTGGGTGATGGGGATTATGGAGGCTTTGAAGATGGTGGGTGTATTGGAGGTGAGAGGGTAGTGATCTGATTTGAGGTTCGACGGTCGGTGAAAAGGATGATGAAGGAGTTTAGGTCATGGTTGGGGTTCGACAGTCGGGTATAGGTTGGGTTTGAGAGGTGATTTCACGTAATGGATGGTTGAAGGATAGTGGTGTGGGTTCACGAATGACGGTGAGAGAGGGATGGTGAAGGTTGAAATATGGGGATTCGACGGTCGGTGGAGAGGGTATAAGGGTTTAATTTGGAGGTTACAAATGATGGATTTGTGGCGTCGGTTTGGGGGTTTGGATGATTGGAACTTGATTTGGGGGCCGACGGTGGTAGAAAGGATGGATGTGATGGGATTTGGTTCATGATTTAGGGAATTCGACGGTCGATGGAGAGGGTATGAGGGGTGATTTCATGTGGATATTGAAGGTGGTGGTTACGGTTTTCTGGAGGTGAAGATGAGTTCTTTGGTGGTTTGAGAAATGTGATGTAGAAGGGGAGAAATGCCAGTATGTATATAGTGCTCATGGCTTTTAAAAAAAATAGGAAAAGAAGATGGGCAACATAACTAACCAGCCAGGATCCAAGCATGCATTTGAACACTACATATTTACTCACAACAGTGCAATGATAGTGGTAAAGAATGGCTTACCTCTTCGGCGCTACCAATAGAAAATTCAACTAAAAAAAAAAAGAATAAAAAAAAATCCTTTTCGTTCCCAGAAGCCTCCCCAGTATTTCTGCCCCTTTTTTTTCAGCTACTACCAGAGATCAGCTCAAAATCATCAATCTTCTTTCCTTAGCTGAAGAGACTCTCTTCCCCCTTTTCACTTTCTCTGCTCTTCTCTGATTTTGTTAAGCTTTCCTCTCCTTATGCCCCTGATGATGGTAGAGCAGCTGCCGGTGTAATGGTGATTATGGAGGGTAAATGTTAGGATTTGGTTGGTCTTGGGGAAGATGAAAGAGGGTGGTCGAATGAGAGCAAAAAAAAAAGTCCCACCCCTCTCCCCCAAAACTCCTCAGTTTTTATATGCCTTTGTATCCATTCCTCTCTCCTCTCTTTTCAGCTATGCAGCCGTGAGTGTGTGAGTGGGTGTGTGTGCTGCAGCAGTGCAGGTGAGGTCGTGAAAGTGAGTGGGGATAAAGTTGCCTTGTCCTCTGCAGCAGTGTGTGCTGCATAAGCTACGTGAGTGAGGACGTCATGCAGCAGTGTGTGCTGTGTGAAACTGTGGAAGTGGGGGTGAATGGGGATAAAGTTGCCTTGTTCCCTGCAGCAGTGTGTGCTGCATGAGCTACGTGAGTGAGGAGCAAAGGGGCTTGTCTCCTCTATACACATTGTGTGCTGTATGGTCAGAAATAGAGAAGGAAACAAAGATACTAACTTTACCGAAGAGGGGAAACGACAAAAGCAGCAAATCTCTTTTTTTTTCATATTTTATTATTATTATTTTTTTGTTTCTCTTTTTTTTTTGGGCTTATACCTTTGGGTTAGAAGAATGGGCCAAGAAAGTGGACAACAATTCTTTGATTTTTTATTTGTATTATTTTTACTTTTTTTTTTTTTGTTTTTTTTTTTTTTTTTGCTTATACCTTTGGGTTAGAAGAATGTGCCAAGAAAGTGGACAACAATTCTTTGATTTTTTTATTTTTATTATTTTTACTTTTTTTTTTTTTTTTTTTTTTTTAAGAAAATAATTAAAAAAAGGGTCCGGTCAAAATATGGTGTTCACAGTTGCCCCTCTTTACTTGTCTCTTATTAGAGAATATGAATAACCACAGTTTTTCATATTTTCGTAATAAGAAATGAGTAAAGATATGAACTCATATTTTGTCTGGAAATACATACGATGATACAAAAAGAAAAAACAAAACAATGCAAGAATAACGAAATGCGAAAAGCTGATGCGCTCAAGGGTAAATAAAATGACATGGAGCCGAAACAGAAAATAAAATGCATGGAGCTGATGCGCTCAACAGAATTTAAAATGCATGGAGCCGATGCGCTCAAAGAATTGACAGAAAATAAAATGCATGGAGCCGATGCGCTTAACAGAATTTAAAATGCAAGGAGCCGATGCGCTCAAAAGAAAAGACAGAAATTAAAATGCACGGAGCTGATGCACTCAACAGAATTTAAAATGCATGGAGCCGATGCGCTCAAAGAATTTAAAATGCATGGAGCCGATGCGCTCAAAAAATTGACAGAAATTAAAATGCATGGAGCCGATGCGCTCAAAGAATTTTAAAATGCAAGGAGCCGATGCGCTCAAAAGAAAAGACAGAAATTAAAATGCATGGAGCTGAAACAGAAAATAAAATGCACGGAGCCGATGCGCTCAATGAATTTAAAATGCATGGAGCCGATGCGCTCAAAGAATTGACAGAAATTAAAATGCATGGTGGGCAACTGAGTCCCTGAATTTAAGGACAGGCGGGCTATTGTGCTCCCGAAAAACAGAGATTTAAGATGGATTTTTTTCTTTTTTTTTCTTTTTGTTTCTTTTCTTCCCCCTTTTTTAGTTTTATTAAAAGACCTTTGAACCAGCGGCGACTTTTGGAAAACTTTAGCCAATCAAAACCCTTGTTCACATGCTTTTGCTCGTTGGACCTGATAACCTCGATCTTTCCTCTCCTTCTTCTTCTTCTTTCTTTCTCTTTTCATATACATTTTTCTTGATTTCTCTTTTCTTCTTGGCAGCGAAAACGAAAACTACATTGCAATCTGTGCTCTGAGTTACTGAGATCTTTTAGTTCAAGTCAATCATTGAAGGATTGTTGTAACATTGTCTAATCAAATTGTTAACCATAAATTTATTCTATTTGAGACATAACTTAATAAGTAAGCATGCATTCATGAATGGATAGAAATTCGTTGAATGAACAAACTTCTTTTTTATTGCTTTGGTGATCTGATCATACATGAACTTTTAACAAGACACACGCTTGAAAGATGAAATCCTAGAAACTAAAGGAAGTTACAAAGGATAAGAAAAATTTGCCCTAGTATTGGTTCCTTGTTCCTCATTCAATTAATTCCCTACAATGGCCTGATAGCTCAACTATTGCCTCTGTGTGGTTACTTCCTTCAACACATCTTCTCCTCATTCCTTCAAAAATAATTGCCCCAGTGTAGCCAATTAAAAGTGACCAAAATTGCCCCAGTGTATTCAATCAAATGCCGATAAGAATTGCCCCAGTTTGGTGAGCCCTTCCAGGAGTTTCACGCTAAGTTTCTTTGAGTTCTTACCTATTTGTTTGCCCTAACTTTTGCTTAGACCGCCCTTTCGGGTTTTCAGCCTAACGGGCCCTTTTTTTTTTTTAGGCATAGAATCTCTTGACAACATCAGTATTTACGGGCCTTGGCAATTCTTCTCCATCCATATTCTGCAAGATTAATGCTCCTCCTGAAAATGACTGCTTGACTATATACGGGCCTTCGTAGTTCGGAGCCCATTTCCCTCTAGCATCCTCTTGATTAGGGAGAATTTTCTTCAAAACCAAATCTCCCGAACAAAATTCTCTGGGATGAATTTTCTTGTTAAAGGCTCTGGCCATTCTGCTTTGCTATAATTGCCCGTGGCAAATAGCTGTCAGTCTTTTCTCTTCTATCATATTCAACTGCTCATGTCGAGTCTTCACCCATTCGGATTCTTCCAACTCTGCCTCCATCAAAACCCTTAGAAAAGGAATCTCAATTTCTATAGGAGAGACAGCCTCCATCCCATATACCAAAGAAAAAGGTGTTACCCCGGTGCTTGATCGTATATTGGTACGATACGCGTGCAAAGCATAGGGCAACATTTCATGCCAGTCTTTGTAGTTCACTACCATCTTGGCAATAATTTTCTTGACATTCTTATTTGCAGCTTCAACTACACCATTCATCTGGGGCCTGTAAGGAGCTGAATTATGATGCTTGACTTTGAAACTCTCACAAAATTTTCGAATCTCAGCACCGTTGAGATTGGTGCCATTATCTGTTATTATCCTTTCTGGAATTCCATATCTGCAGAAGATATCCCTCTTAAGGAATCTCAAAAATACCTTTTGAGTGATATTGGCATACGAGGAAGCTTCTACCCACTTGGTGAAATAATCAATCGCCACTAAAATGAAGCGATGACCATTGGAAGCTTTAGGATTAATGGGTCCAATGACATCTATTCCCCACATTGAGAAAGGCCATGGAGAGACCAGCTTGTGCAAGGGAAATGGGGGTGCATTTACTCGATCTGCATATACTTGGCACTTCTGACACTTTCGTGCATATTCCATGCAGTCTGTTTCCATGGAGGACTAGTAATAGCCACTTCTGAGAATTTTTTGTGCCATCATATGACCATTAGTGTGAGTTCCACAAATCCCTTCATGGACTTCAGACATGATTATGTGAGCTTCACAAGCATCCACGCATCTAAGCAAAGTGCCATCATGGCTTCTCTTATACAAAATCTCTCTATTCAAGAAAAAGGCCATCGCCAGACGACAAATAGTCTTCTTGTTCACCTCACTTGCCCCAATTGGGTATTCTCTATGTTGAATATACTGCTTGATATCATGGTACCATGGCTTACCATCTGGCTCATCCTCCACATTAGCACAATATGTAGGCTCACTGTGCATCTTTACTTGGATAGGTTGAACATTATTGTGAACATCTAATTTGGTCATTACAGCTAAAGTGGTCAAGGCATCTGCGAACTGGTTTTTATCTCGAGTCAAATGGGAGAAGGTCACCTCCTCAAACTTCTCGATCAGCTGGGTCAGATACTTTTGATAAGGCACCAACTTTGGGTCTTTGGTTTGCCATTCACCGTTCACCTGATAAATGATAAGTGCTGAATCTCCAAATACATTTAGCTGTTTGATCCCCAAGTCAATTGCAACTTGTAAACCATTAGCACAGGCCTCATATTCTGCAATATTATTGGTGCATTCAAACTCAAGCTTGATAGCGACTGGATATTGCTTTCCAATTGGTGAAACAACCACGGCTCCTATGCCACTACCATGCATGTTGACTGCTCCATCAAAATACATCTTCCAAATAGGCTTATCCTCACTTTCTTCTTCTCCTTCTACTGTTAAAATTTCTCCATCAGGGAATTCAGATGTTACTAGTTGTCCACCCTCAAGAGGGTTTTTAGCTAAATGATCAGCAATTGCACTTCCTTTGACAGATTTCTGAGTTATGTATTTGATGTCAAATTCTGATAGTATCACCTGCCATTTTGAAACCCTTAATGAAACATGAGGGCTTTCAAATATATATTTCAGGGGGTCCATTCGGGAGATCAACCAAGTGGTGTAATACAACATGTATTGCCTTAACCATTTTGAGGTCCATACCAGAGCACAACAAGTCTTTTCAACAGCCATGTAACGGGCTTCACATTCATTGACTTTCTTACTCAGATAATAAATTGCCTGCTCCCTTTTCTCTGATTCATCATGCTGCCCCAATATTGCTCCCATTGAGGTTGGCAGTACGGTTAAGTACAATATCAGAGGCCGACCAGAGGTAGGTGGTACCAAAACAGGAGAATTCACTAGATAAGCCTTTATTTTGTCAAAAGCTCCTTGACATTCCTCATCCCATTTTCCTGGCTGGTGTTTCTTCAACAGTTTGAATATAGGCTCACAAGTACTGGTCAAGTTGGCGATGAATCGAGCAATGTAATTAAGTCTTCCGAGGAAACTTCTCACTTTCCGCTCTGTCTTAGGAGCAGGCATCTCCTGTATTGCTTTCACTTTATTTGGATCTACCTTTATTCCTTCTCTACTAACAATGAACCCGAGTAGCTTTCCCGTGGATGCTCCAAAAACACATTTAGCAGGGTTCAACCTCAGTTTGTACTTTCTAAGTCTTTCAAACAGCTTACGCAAAACTGCCACATGACTTTCTCCTTCTCTAGACTTGGCAACTATATTATCCACGTATACCTCAATTTCTTTGTGCATCATGTCGTGGAACAATGCAACCATAGCGCGTTGGTAAGTAGCCCCAGCATTCTTTAATCCAAACGGCATTACTGTGTAGCAAAATATCCCCCAAGGAGTGATGAAAGTGGTTTTTTCTTTGTCATTGACATCCATGGGGATTTGATTGTACCCTGAGTATCTGTCCATGAATGAAAACATATGGTTCTTAGCAGCGTTATCAACCAACACATCGATATGAGGGAGTGGGAAATTATCCTTCGGACTAGCCTTATTCAGATCCCTATAGTCCACACACATTTGGACTTTCCCACCCTTCTGAGGCACAGGCACAACATTGGCTACCCATTCTGGGTGTCTTGACACTTCTACAAACCCTGCTTCTAGCTGCTTAGTCACCTCTTCCTTAATCTTCAGGGACATATCAGGATGCATCCTCCTTAACTTCTGCTTCTTTACCTCAACATTTGGATATAATGGGATTTTATGGGATGCTATCTCCGGATCTAATCCAGGCATATCCCGATAAGACCAAGCAAAGACATCCATATACTATTTGAAGAGTGCAATTATTTCTTCACATTCAGGATTTTTCACCATTTTCAACTCCTTTTTCTCTTCTTCTGTCCCCATGTTAATCACCTCGGCTTCCTCACCATTCAAGTCAAATTCCTTCTCGGAATACTCTAGTAATTTTTCAAAACTTTCGATAACTTCTCCCTCTTCATCAGATCCAGGGTCTTCTTCCTCAAACATCGCATAGGAAACAATTGATGAGTTTTCAAGGTCCCTTTCGTGAAGCGAACTTTCTATGAGACTCAGATCCCTGGAAGGTAATTTTCGTGGAGTTGGAAAAGCAAAATAGAGCGAGAATGAATAAAGGAAGAAAAAAAAACAAAATATTATACGAAAGGAAAAAAAAGAAAAAAATGATAAATGCAAGTGGACAAGTTAAAGTGCAATGAGGAGGAATGTTGAATAATCATGCAAATTCATTAAGTTGATGTCTTAAACAGCACAAACATAAGCTCAAAACACAGCCAATCTTAAACATCAGCTTAGTACAAATATGACCAGATAATTACTTGGACACAATCACATCAATCACTGGTTCGGACTGCCAGTTCTTCAGCGGCTCCTCATCAGCAGAGGGACGGATTGCCTTGCTTTCTTCTGGGCCTTCTTCATGCAACGCATTAATAGTGGGATGGTATTGGGAGCGAATGACTTCTCCAGACATGATTACCTCGGCTGGTTCTGGGAATGTTTCCCTCAGGTGGGGAATATTCATCTTGCCCCTATCATTTTTCTTCCCGAGGGTCATGCTCCTTGTTCTCTCTTCTAGGGATGCTTCATACCCTAACCCGAACTTGTCCCACTTTTTCAGGAAGGACACCGGTGACTGAGTACCTTGCAATTGTGAGCCCAAGCCTTTTCCTTCCTCGTAACCATTACTTGCCATAATCCGGGCCACCACTTGATCCACATTTTGTGTCGAGGATTCATCCTTACTAACTTCAGTCTCAACTATTTCAAAACTATGCCATAAATTCTTTTCATCTTTCTCTGCACTTTCCACATATGGCATTGAAACTGGTTTTGACAACATGATCTCTTCCTCCCCATGTATGGTAATGATTGACCCATTTTCAATATATTTAACACTTTGATGCAGGGTTGAGGGAACAACACCGGCAGCATGGATCCATGGTCTCCCCAAGAGCATTGTGTAACCAGGCTCAATGTTCATAACTTGGAACAATACCTGAAAATTACTTGGACCAATCTCTAATGGCAACATCACCTCTCCTAAAATGCTTCTCCTATTTCCATCAAAGGCCCGCACCATCATTTCTCGAGGTAACACTTTATCCTCACTTATTGATAATGAGGTTAGAGTCGACTTCGGTAGGATATTTAGCGCAGACCCCCCATCAATCAAAACCTTTGCAACTATATACCCTTTGCATTTAAGGGTTATGTGTAAGGCCCGTGGGTTTTTCTCAGTCTGAGAGGTGATCTCTTCATCCATGAATGTGATCATGTTGACGTGCTTTACCGGGTCCACCATATTGACAACATTCACAGGAGTAACATCGGGTTTGACATAAGCCTCATTTAGTACTCTTAGCAACGCTTTTCGATGTAACTCAGATGTCAAAATGAGTGACAGAAGGGATATCCTTACTGGAGTTCTCTTCAACTGTTCCATCACATCATACTCATTTTGTTTCACGATCTTCAAAAATTCTTCTTCCTCTTCTTTCCCTTTCTCCTCTTCTCTTGCATTTTCCTCCTTACTCCATTCTTTAACATTCTTTTTCTTCTCTACCTCTACTAGGCCATAGCATCGCCTACTCCTTGTTATTCCTCCTACCCTGACTATGTTAGTCACTGGGTCTCCCTCTTGATGTATTTCTGCCACTCGGCCATTCAAAGTCCCTTCCCCGACTCCCTTTATCTCCACCCTTGTTTCATAGCTCCAGGGCACTGCGCGGGTGTCATTACAAGCAAATGGTGTTGGCTTCTTGACCGTCAATACTACTTTCCCTGACGCCGAAGCTTGGTTGAGGGGTGGTACCTTAAGTACAAATCGTTCAATCACATTGACCTCTTCAGAGGAAGTTACCCCTAGTCTTACTTGTATCACTCCCAATATGAGCAACCTCTGGACTTGAGCTTTAAAGTCCCAACAGTTCTCAATATCGTGTCCTGTTTCCCCACAATGGTAAACGCACCTGGACTCTTCATCATGCCTCTCCTCTTCTTTCACCGATGAAGCTGGTGCAGTGATAACATAACCTGCTATCTTCAGTCCCTCAAATATTCGAATCATCGGCGTATGCAGGCTCATGACTTCTTTTATTAGAGGTCCTTCCATCTCCACGGCATTCGCCTCATTCCTTCCACCATGATTAGGGATTGGGTTGTTAACGATACTGGGTCCAGCCTCTTCTTGAATGTCAAGCTTCCCATAAGCAATAAGCTTCCTTACTGCAGTCTTGAAAGCCTCACAATCTTCAATTGAATGTCCTGGGATATCCATGTGATACTTGCAAGTTAAATTCAGGTTATACCACACTGGGAATGGTGGTTCTAACGGACGTACAGGATTTCCCGAAATGAGGTGGGTGTTGAACAACTTTTGGAATAGATCCACATTTGAAATGGACAGTCTTGGGAACGGGGGTAGGTTTTGAGGTCGAAAGCGACCTTGATTCTGAAAGTTTGGCCGAGGTTGTGGGTGATTTGGGTAGGTTTGTGTAGGTGCAGGTGGGTATCGGGTATAGGTTGGGCGAGTTGGCATATATGGTTGTGGTGTGGGAACATTATTGATTTGGAATTGCGGAGTTGGGGTAATGTTTGTGGTAGGCATAGCTTGGTGGGGCGGGTAATAAGGAAGTGTAAATGTTTGGTATGGAAGGTAAGGGTTAAGGTTATATGGTAGTGGGCGGCCTGAGTTTTGTGGGGAATATCGGGGTCTGAAGGTCTGTTGGCATTGGACATAATTCACCTCGGGTTCCTTCTTTTTCGGCTAGAATCCCTTCTTGAAGGCAGCATTCTCCGTATTGCTCACCGGCAACTTCCCAGCTTTGGCCATAATCTCTATCCTTTCTCCCGCCATTATCAAGTCTGCAAAATCCTTATAGGCTGCCCCGACTATTGCCCCGATAAAAGGATTTCCCAAGGTTCCCAGGAAATATGAACACATCTCAGATAGTGTTAATGGGTGTTGAACCTGGGCTGCCAAGGCTCTCCACCTCTGTGCGTATTGTCTGAAAGGTTCATCACTTCCTTTCTGCATCGAGCTTAATTGTTCTCGGGTCGGAGTTGCGTTCAGATTAAACTTGTGTTGGCCCATGAATAGGTCAGCCAATTCTGTCCAACGAGAGATCTTAGAGTGGTTTAATTGAAGATACCACTCTAAAGCAGGACCTGTAAGACTCTCGTGGAAAAAGCTAATGAGGAACTTATCATCCTTGGACCAAACTGCCATCTTGGTTCCATAATTGATCAAATGAAACCGAGGGTTGCCACTTCCATCATACTTGGCAAAATCGGGAATCTTGAAGTCTTTAGGGATTACGACATCTGTGGTAGGACACAGTTCTTCTATTCTCATAGGCCCATAAGCACTAGGGCCCTTGATTGTCTTGATATGTTCCTCCATTTTCTCCATCCACTCTTCCCTCATCCTGTCTTTCTCAGTCATGATGTGGCTATTCCCAGAGTGAGGTATTGTTGCTTGCTCTGTAATAGACACATGAGGTTGTTCCCAGGTAGGGCCAGCATAACTAGGAACTTCATTATGGGCACCTTCCAAAGTGCGATACCTCTCCCCAATAGGCATGACAACCGGTGTCGTTTGAGGTGGTTGCTCATGGATCCCTACAGTGATGCCTGATGTAATAGCCGGGAAGGTCGGGGCGGTCATTGATGACACATTTACATATGCTTCAACCCCATTTGTACATCTATTCCCGCTGATTAAGTGAAGAGACTCCCTCATGTCTTGTAATATTGCTTCCAACCGTACTTGGGCTTCTGACACCTCATTTATCCTCCCTGTCATTTCATCGACTTCTCTGCTCAAATTTCTCCCTGCTTCAGGATTATTAGCAGTCATTCTGGTCCGAGATCTGGTATTGTGAACTCAGATTTGATTAGTATCTTCTTTCCTAGGCCACACAATGATTCCTGAATCAAATTGATTTATTAAAACAAAACAACATTAAACAAAGAAAAGGAAAGAAGAAGTTAGCGCTATCGTGAGGATGCTTGGCGATTGTGGAAAGATCTGCACAGACATTCAATAGCAATGCACGATCCCAAATTCTGCACTTCGGGTTCATCATCCCTTAGGCAAGAATATGGTTGACAGCGATCCCAAGAGAGTATTCTCTCCTCAATGAGTGCTATCTTCTTGGATATTCACATGTAATGCAGTTATCCCTTCACTGAATACTAGGCTTCCTATACTTTCGCTGAAGGACAAATCGTCTCAGGTCAAGAGCGCAATTGACAGCCTATTCAAGAGGGCATTCACCCTTCAATGAATAATGTCCAGGTGCAAAACAATAAAATCAATGTTTGGAACAAAACACCACAATTGATCATTCATATTCATTTCAAAAATCAATCAGTACAAGGTCTCAGACTCCTCAAAAGGTAACATAAACAACATTACATTAACAACTTTATTTGTTTCTTCCTAAGACCTTTAGCAAGACCTCGATAATACTTCATGAACTTGGATATTTTTTGTGGTAGCCGTAACAATGGATTCAGTCGAATCTGAAGGTCTGCCTCTTCAAAATGATCAACCAGTTGCACAGTATGATATTGCACACTGTCAGACATGCTATCATATTTCTTCTTCCATTCTTCTTTTTCAGCCCTTTGATCTTGTGCTACTGATTGCCACACTTCTGCCCATTCTTCTTTTTGCCTCACTAGTCTTTAGGCCTCGAGTCTCCAGTGCTCATGGTCTCGCCCCAACTCTTGCATTTGCAGCTTCAAATGCTCATTCTCTAGGTTTGCTTCCCTGAGTGCATCATGATATTTAATAGCTAATGCCCGTCCTTGGTCAGAGCGGCACTTTGCTTCAGTCAGGGCTTCTTGTAAGGCTTGCATTCTACGATCTTGTACCCTAGCATACGCCTCCAACTTTCCTTTCTCTTGCAAAACCAACACCATTGTCTCTTCCTGAGCGCTTATCTTTGCTCGCAATTCACGAACTTCTGTTGTGGTCTTTTCAAATTCTATCTCCTTTCTTTTCATTACCCTTTTTACTCGGCTTGGGGTCTCAGCCATATCTGCACATGTGCCTTTTAAATATTCAACTTCATCAGCTAGCTTCTGGCATCGACTCTGGTGGATGACTACTTTTAACTCAGCGGCTTCCTTTTCTTGTTCCAAGACTTTCATCTGTGCTTTCAATCTTTCCATCTCGGTGGCCATTTGAGGTATGATCTGAGGATGACCTTTATCCTCTGAAACTGTCTGAGGGATACTATTTTGCACCCTTCTTACCTCTCTCTATTGCAAGTATTTAGGGGTACAGACTACCACATGCTTTCCAAATTCCTTTATTCCTGCCATATGAATATTCTTCCAAGCATCTCTAATCTCTTTTTCTCGCTTAGTAGTGCTTCCGTCTTGTTGGTATAAGAAGCTGAACCCTTCAAGTTACTTTTCGTTGGGCACATATTGAGTCCATCAGAGTTGTCTAAGCACAAGGATTGGCGCGTATAATACACCATCTCTAGGGCTCATCAAAGAAACATTAGAAAAGTCACCACAGCTGAAAACTATCTCTTCTCCATGATACCACGGGCATACCCATTTGAAAGCATCTAGCCCCATCCTCATGAACTCATTTGTCCATTCATAAGCTTTTTGTTGCTTCATTGGTATGCGACCAAAATTCCTTAACGGGTAAGGTAGGAGTCCCAGACGATTGTGCACATCCATATGTGTCATGATCCAAACGTACAACATGTGTGTACAACATCGAATCTTTCCACCACCCTTTTGATGACAGATTTCCATTGTCAAGCAAGTATCAGCAAGAATAGCAGGGACTGGATTTACTTTATGCTTTTCAAACTTGAAGAATACATCCATTGCCGCTTGATCTACCATGTCTAAGGTAAATGGGAATAATACTAACCCAAAGATGGTTAAGGCCAGTGTTTTGTTGAAGAAATCCCACTTTTCTTGTTGTGCTAGATATTGAAAGATGTGCTTCGAGGTAGCTTTTCTTCAAGCCTTCTGTTCCTCCCCTTTTTTCCATGCCCAATTGACTTGTTTGAGCCCCTATCAGTTCTGTTATCTTCCCTACTGACACATAATACCCTCCATAAAGATAAACATTTGGGTGCTTGCTCATTGGGAGTCTTAACATGATAGCGTACTCTTCAATGGTCGGTGCAATATCTAGGTCAGGCAACTCAAAACATTTCAGAGAATGGTTCCAAAATTGAGCTAGGCCACTCAAGACAGGCTCTTCAACTGTGATGCGCAATAAATCCAGGATCTGCCCATAACTACTCGAAAACTCTGATCGAGCTTCAGGAGTCATCTGTTGAGTAATATCTCTCACATGCCTTAGATCACTGCCATTAACTGCAATCTTCATGTTCCTCTTGTGGTCAACTGCATTGCTTGTGTTTTGCCCATGACACCTTTTTTCCATCCTTTGCTATTGATAAGTACCAATCTTTCCACTTTACTAAGCAAACTCACCCTACAATACTAAAGAAAAGGTGTAAGCATGCCAGAAAAAAGAATGGTGCAACCTAAGGGTACCTCTTATCGAGGTAACTCTAGAGAATGTATCCTAACAATCTACATGGAGGAACCCTTATAGGGTTGTAAACCCAAAGGATAATGCATGACATGTAAATACATTTTTTTTTTTTTGCAAAAAGGGTTAAGACAATGCAAGACGAGATAACCCCTCTTTTTTTTCTTATGCAATGAATGCCATGAGAATGCAAGGTATTTTTTTGAAATGCAATGTCATGAAATGCAAGTTATATTTTTTTTTTAGAATGTTATGAAAATGCGAGCAATGAATAGCTTTTTTTCTTCTTTTTTTTTTATGCAAGAATGAATGATATGAGAAATAGATAAATGAAGAAGAAGAAGTACGCTCCCTTTTGTGCCCTAGTCAGGTGGAACCTAAGATTTGACAGTCATTATGTTCAATCTATCAGTGCAAGATTTTCGGACAGTCTAAACTTCTAAAAGTCATGGTTCCCATTGCCCTTATCTCGAAAGACAAAGACCCAAATCATGAATTAATCACAAGTAGGGATAAACCCTCTCAATATGATTAGTTCATAATATTAGTAACAATCTGAGTGGTGTCTCAACAAATGTCAAGTGAGCATAAAGCCCCTCAATAACAAAAGTCGAGACTCCTCCTATTCCTCACACAGACTCGGGTATAGAGCCCAAAAAGTATGTGAGGTAAGTGATAGTGATGTGCGTGAGGGAGCATACAAACCTGTACAAAAATTTAAAAAGATAAAACTACCCCAACCTGCAGAAAAACATATATACGGCAGCTAGCCAGCAATCATTTGTCCTAGGGTTTCAACAATTATGCACAACATATTTACAGGTAACAATATACATAAGATAATGCCATCAGATATTTACATAGAACAAAATAAATAAAATCCATTTACAAACAAAAAGAAAAACAAAAATAAGGATAAAAAGGGTAAAATAAATAAACAAAAATTATTAACAATTTGCACAACTAACAACAACAGGCCTGACTCTCCAAATGTCCCCAGTGGAGTCGCCATCTGTCGCGACCGGGAATCGCGACGAAAAATAGCAACTCAAAGGATTTTAGAAAATGACAATGAAAAATGGAGTTGCCACCAATTTTATTTTAACTAAGGAAAAATTGGAAAACCTTTCTTTGAAAACGGTCTTTGAAACCAAATTGGATTCGGGAGTCGGTTATACTTAGGCAAGGGTGGAAACTTAATCCCACTGCACCCCTAACACACCCGTCCTAAGACGGTACCTTAGGTTAATTGTGCAAATATTAACAATCCTTGGAATATTTATTTTACCCAAAACATTGTAAAAACAAAACCACAAAATTATGAAAATTTAATTTTGGCTTGACAGAAATGAAATTCTGCTCCTACGTATCCCCTGGTGCAATGGGGAACTAAAAGTTACGTAGTTCTTTATAAAATAAGTGTGAGTTGATTGGTTTTAATAAAAAAATATTTTTATGTGAAAGCGAATCCATTCTTACACAGGATTCAAGTTAGCACTAGGCTACTCAATAAACCCTTATGATCCATAAGATAATAAAGATAACATTCGCTATTCAATCATCATCATTGGTCATTGCATGGATTAACAGATTTTTATTTTATTTTTGCTTTTTTTTCTTTCTTTTTTTTTTTTGCCAAAAGTGTATCATTATTGCCTTAACATGAAATGGGCAGCAGTCTAGGTGATTCAAACTCAAAACCCCAAAAAAATAAACAACAATTCAATTTAAAGGAAAAAGAGTTTGGAAACTTGGGTAACAATAACAGAGCACGCACCAGGGGACGTTTGGGGAAGGATTTGGATCCTGAGGTTTGACGGTCGATTTAGGGAGATGGGATGGTTCTGTTTTGGGGTTCGACAGTCGGTTGGAGGTGAAGATGGGGTGGTTCTATTTTGGGGTCCGACGGTCAGTTGGGAGGAGGGATCTGATTCTTGAGGGTAGACTGGTCGGTGAGGGGATGGTGAAGGTGTCGGTGAAGTTGGTCGGTGAAGGTCACAGTGGTGTGATTCGACGGTCGGTAGAGGGGTATGATAGTGTTTTGTGAAGTTGGTTAAAGGTCGGTGGTGTAGTTCGACGGTCGGGTGGGGGGAGAATATGATGGTGTTTGTGAGGTTGGTTGAAGGTCGGTGGTGTAATTCGACGGTCGGTGGGGGTATGATGGTGTTTGTGAAGTTGGTTGGTGAAGGTTTAGATGGGTCATCGCGAGGGGAGTAGAGTTCACTGTTCGACGGTCGAGTGAGGAGAGAGAGATTTGGTTTGAAGGGTTATGGTCCGACGGTCGGTTACTCGGTTGGGTTTGGTAGTGTTTGGAGAGGTTATGGAAGTTGCTTGAGTGATGGGGATTATGGAGGCTTTGAAGATGGTGGGTGTATTGGAGGTGAGAGGGTAGTGATCCGATTTGAGGTTCGACGGTCGGTGAAAAGGATGGTGAAGGAGTTTAGGTCACGGTTGGGGTTCGACAATCGGGTATAGGTTGGGTTTGAGAGGTGATTTCACGTAATGGATGGTTGAAGGATAGTGGTGTGGGTTCACAGATAACGGTGAGAGGGGATGGTGAAGGTTGAAATATGGGGATTCGACAGTCGGTGGAGAGGGTATAAGGGCTGTTTGGAGGTTACAGCTGATGGATTTGTGGCATCGGTTTGGGGGTTTGGATGATTGGAACTTGATTTGGGGGCCGACGGTCGGTAGAAAGGATGTGATGGGATTTGGTTCATGATTTAGGGAATTCAACGGTCGATGGAGAGGGTATGAGGGGTGATTTCATGTGGATATTGAAGGTGGTGGTTACGGTTTTCTGGAGGTGAAGATGAGTTCTTTGGTGGTTTGAGAAATGTGATGCAGAAGAGGAGGAATGCCAGTGTGTATATGGTGCTCATGGCTTTTTAAAAAAATAGGAAAAGAAGATGGGCAACATAACTAACCAACCAGGATCCAAGCATGCATTTGAACACTACATATTTACTCACAACAGTGCAAGGATAGTGGTAAGGAAGGGCTTACCTTTTCATGTTACCAATAGCAAACTCAACTAAAAAAAAAGAATAAAAAAATCCTTTTCTTTCCCAGAAGCCTCCCCAGTATTTCTGCCCCTTTTTTTTTCAGCTACCATTAGAGATCAGCTCAAAATCATTAATCTTCTTTCCTTGGCTGAAGAGACTCTCTTCCCCCTTTTCATATTCTCTCTCTTTCTTCTCTCGATTTTGTTAAGCTTTCCTCTCCTTATGCCCCCGATGATGGTAGAGCAAATGCTTTCTGTAATGGTGATTATGGAGGGTAGATGTTAGGATTTGGTTGGTCTTGGGGAAGATGAAAGAGGGTGGTCGAATGAGAGCAAAAAAAAAAGTCCCACCCTCTCCCCCAAAACTCCTCAGTTTTTATATGCCTTTGTATCCATTCCTCTCTCCTCTCTTTTCCGCTATGCAGCCGTGAGTGTGTGAGTGGGTGTGTGTGCTGCAGCAGTGCAGGTGAGGTCGTGAAAGTGAGTGGGGATAAAGCTGCCTTGTCCCCTGCAGCAGTGTGTGCTGCATGAGCTACGTGAGTGAGGACGTGATGCAGCAGTGTGTGCTGTGTGAAACTGTGGAAGTGGGGGTGAGTGGGGATAAAGTTGCCTTGTCCCCTCCAGCAGTGTGTGCTGCATGAGCTATGTGAGTGAGGAGCAAATGGGCTTGTCTCCTCTGTACACATTGTGTGCTGTATGGTCAGAAATAGAGAAGGAAACAAAGATACTAACTTTACCGAAGAGGGGAAACGACAAAAGCAGCAAATCTTTTTTTTTCATATTTTATTATTATTATTTTTTTGTTTCTCTCTTTTTTTTTTTTTGGCTTATACCTTTGGGTTAGAAGAATGGGCCAAGAAAGTGGACAATAATTCTTTGATTTTTTATTTTTATTTTTTTATTTATTTTTTGTTTTTTTTTTTTTTTTTTTTTTGGCTTATACCTTTGGGTTAGAAGAATGGGCCAAGAAAGTGGACAATAATTCTTTGATTTTTTTATTTTTATTTTTTTTACTTTTTTTTGTTTTTTTAAGAAAAGAATTAAAAAAAAGGGTCCGGTCAAAATATGGTGTTCACACCAATTTTTTTCTAACTTAAAGAAAAAATAAGTACGAGAGTGGAAGGAGCAAGAAGTTAACTATTTTTTCAATCTTGTAGGAAGTCTCTAGAAGAAAACTTGAAGGAGGAAGAAGAGCGTGCTATGAAGTGACAAAGACCCTTTTTCTAAAGAGGAAGAAATAAGAAAGGCTCGAGTATGCTTTTCAAAATGGATTGAATGAAGTTGCAGATGAAGTGAGGTTTTATAAAGAATGAAGTAAAGTTTAAAATAAAAACTGCTTGAAATTGACAGTAGAGGATGGAGGAAAGTGAACAGTTCCTCTATCTTGGCCATTAGATGTATCTAACGATGGGAGTTTAAAATCAAGGATCAATGGTTATAGTGTGTTCTGGTAGTGAAATATTAACTGTGAAGTGATTGAAATGACATATACCTAGTGAATGAATTACACATGGCCTACACAGCGTAATCTTCGATGTGTTGGAATAGGAAACGTTCAAGGGGTTATCTGACAAGACCCTCGGTCTTCACATAATCTATAATATTTAGGATGAGATGATGATGAACCTACAAAAATTTATATTTTTATGGTTCAAAGTCTTAGATTTTCATTCTCTTTTATTCTTTTTTATTGAGTTTGTGCTTAAATTTCTTTTGTTTTTAGTTATTTTAAATTATGTTTTAATTGTGTGTTTTTATATGTTTTTGTTAGGTATTTGCATATGAAAAAGACTAGACACTTGAATGATGAAGAAAAGCTGAAAAATCAAGTCAAGAGCTTGTTGAGCGCCTAAGCGCTGGAGTTTCACCGCCTGAGCGCGCGTTGAGCGCTTGAGCACGCGTTGAGCGCTGGTTACGAATACTACAACGTTACTTCAGTGACTGAGCGCTGGAGAATGAGCGCTTGAGCGCTGGACGCGTAACAGCAGCGTGAAATTCTTATAAAAAAGAAAGTTTTGCCAAATAGAAGATATCTTTTTTCACACTTTTTTTTACATACTCTTAGACACTTGGAGAGAAGGTAGTAGACGACAAGAGGCGCAAACCCTAATGTGGTGTGGGGGCAATTAAGATTGAAGATTAGGAATTTTTTTCAACCTTTCCACATTTCTACAATGGAGTTTGTCATATTCTTCCATTTGTGTTTTTTTTTTCTATGTGTAACTAATTTCCCATTATTAGGGGGATGATGGATCTTGTTCTTGGATGATGTAACTTTCTTTTATGGGTTTAATTTATGTTTCTATTTCATGATTTACGTATTTATCTTTATTCTTAATGTTTTTCTAAATCTGGCCAATTTGGGAATGATTTTTTGGGTTTATGTATAATTTTGGAAAATTTGCATGAACCTAGAACTTGTGATAAACACCATAACTTCTGTAATCGCTAGGAATAGACGTTGTGGGTTATGTGGTCTTTCTTTTAATTCCCTCGTTCTTGATAATGTCTTTCTAATTGGGGTTAGACAAATAGATTAATTAATTCCAATCAACGTAAGAGGATTAATATACCAAGGGATTGAGTATTAATTAATTTTGGGAATTGACCATAAATAATTGAAATAGAACGTAGTTAAACCAATATTTGAGTGTGCATCTAAAGAGTTCAAGTGAAATCTGAACCCTAACGCTTTAACATTATTGTTTTTCACCCCTTTGATTTATTGTTTGCTGATTTTTATTTTTTTCCTTAATTTAATTTTCAACAACTCTCTTTTCGTTAGCTTGAATAGTGTTGATTTGACGAATTTAGTAATTAATAACATAATCCTCATGGGAACGATACTTTACTCACTCTTTATTACTTTTGTCGATTCGGTGCACTTGCCGATATCCGCCTCAAGTTTTTGGTGCCGTTGTCGGAGATTATTAATTGCCAATATCAATTAGTAGTTAAAAGAGCACTAATTTAGGTGTTTATTTTTTATTTTATTTTATTTCTTTAACGTCATTTATTTTCATTTTTGTTCTCTCTGCTTTACTCTGGTTGTTTCTTGTTTGTTTATGCAAGGGTCTTTGGAATCAAAAGAATTACTTTTTGATCCAGAGATAACAAGGACAGAAAGAACAATCAGAAAAGTAATCCGAGAAGGAAGGAAACTTGCAAAAGAAGAAGATATGGCTGAGAATAATGTTGCACAGAGAAGACGCACTATGGCTGACTATGCTACTCCATCTGCTGAGAATGTTTCTACGAGTATTGTGCATCCTACTATTCAAGCTAATAATTTGGAGATTAAACCGGCTCTTCTACAGCTGGTGCAGCAGAATCAGTTTAGGGGAAGTCAGACAGAAGATCCAAACTTGCACATTGCCAATTTCTTGCAGCTTTGTGATACTATTAAGTATAATGGAGCCAGTGATGATGCCATACGGTTATGACTCTTTCCATTTTCCTTGAGAGATAAAGCCAAGAGCTGGCTACAAGCCCAGCTTCAGGGAAGCATTCCTACTTAGGATGATTTGGTTAGTAAGTTTCTCATTTGGTATTTTCCTCCTTCCATGTTCGTGAAGATAAGAAGTGTGATTGCTTGCTTTACTCAGAATCAGGGAGAATCTCTCTATGAAGCATGGGAAAGGTTTAAGGAGCTTCTTAGAAAATGTCCTCACCATTCTTTTGAGGTTTGGCAACAGGTACAGATCTTTTACAATGGGTTGAGTCATCCTACTAGAGCAATGGT
The DNA here is from genome assembly GCA_029884595.1 of Ormosia semicastrata. NCBI lineage: Eukaryota > Viridiplantae > Streptophyta > Magnoliopsida > Fabales > Fabaceae > Ormosia > Ormosia semicastrata. The sequence continues at coordinate 4,349,423 of JAQQTO010000022.1, read as the reverse complement.
TGATGCGTCTGCAGGTGGGCCTTTAAATAGCAAAACTCCTGAAGAGGCTCAAGAATTGTTTGAGACAATGGCCACTAATGAATATCAGTTGCCTAGTGGAAGAGCTATAGTCAAACAGGGGATGTTGGAGCTTGGTGTTGTTGGTACTATACTTGCACAGAATCAGACTATGATACAACACATTGTTAACCTTACTAAGCAAGTTGGTAATTTACAGGTGAATGCAGTTAATCATCAAGGTCTGACTTGCGATTTTTGTGGAGGCAACCATGTTAATGGGCAATGTGAGGCTAAAAATTCAGGTGTCAATATTCCAGAGTAGGTAAATTATATAGGAAATCCTTCAAGGCCACAAGGTAATCCTTACTCTAATACGTACAATTCAGGTTAGAGGAATCATCCCAATTTCTCTTGAAAGAATCAAGCTGTACCATTGAATGCCTAGCCCGAACAAAAGTCTCCTTTTGAGATTGCAGTGGAGAAACTTTCTTTACAAACTTCTGTTTTTGTGCAACAGACTTCAACTTTTATAGAGGAGTCGAGGGCTAATTTTAAGAATCATGAGGGCAATTAGAAGTCTTGAGAATCAGGTAGGATAAATCGCCAAGCAGCTTCAAGAAAGACTTCCAAGCAGCTTACTGAGTGATACTGTTGTCAATCCAAAAGAGCAATGTCATGCAATTACACTGATAAGTGGTAAGACTTTGGAAAGACAAATAAAAGAAGCACATGATTCAGCAGAAAGTGAAAAAATTGATGTTCTTATTGTGGATGTTTCAACTCAAGAATACTGTATTGAAGAAGCTAAAGAGGAACAATCAAGAGGGCAGAGAAAAAAGAAAGACTTAAAGCTGAAGAAAATAGTTGATCCTTCACTATATGCTAAACTTCCATACCTTAAAAAAAAGGAAGGAGATTCAAGAAAAACAGTTTTCCAAGTTCTTAGATGTCTTCAAAAAGCTGCATATAAATATTCTTTTTGCTGAAACACTTGAGCAGATGCCTTTCTATGCAAAATTCATGAAGGACTTGCTATCAAAGAAGAAGAAATTGGAAGAATATGAGACTATAGCACTTTCTGAGGAGTGCAGTGCTATAATTCAGAGGAAACTGCCACCTAAATTGAAAGATCCAAGTAGTTTCACTATTTCTTGCACCATTGGCAAACTGACTATTGAGAAAGTTCTATGTGATTTAGGAGCTAGCATCAATTTAATGTCATTGTCAACTCTCCGCAAGCTTAGGATTGATAAAGTGAAGCCAACTACAATGTCTCTTCAACTAGCTGATCGGTCAATTAAACATCCATATGGTATAGTGGAAGATTTGCTAGTGAAGGTTGACAAGTTTATTTTCCCAGCTGATTTTGTGATTTTGGATATGGATGAGGATGCTGATATTCCTCTGATTCTTGGAAGCCATTCTTGGCTACTTCAGGAACATTGATTGATGTTCCAAGAGGTGAGCTTATTTTGAGGGTAGATGGAGATCAAGTTACTATAAATGTTTTTAATAAGTCTACCCCAATATCATATCTTTATGCCCCTGTTAATTGCATTCAAGGTATATTTCAAAAGGAGTTTGATGATAAGAACTCTTCTTTGTCCATTAATACGGATCTGCTCACTCCTAAGATTGTCAATGAAAAGGAGAATAGTCCTCCTCTATTTGAGATTGCTGAGACAGAGAAAGGTCCTCCCATTTTTCATGGTTCGTTGCAAGCTAATCCTTTTCTCGTTGAAAAATTGAGACCTCCATGGCGTGACGAGAATTTCCATGCTAAGGTGTATTCAGAATATCATTCTGGTTCAAGTCAAGTTCTTAACACTTGTGGGGATTCCAAAGGCAGTGACAAAGTGTGGAGACAAGGAGTTAATAAAAGAAAAATGTCATCCTACTTCTCTTGCTTCAAGCCACTATAACTAGTTGAAAAGGTAACATCGAGCTAATAATGTTAAACAAGCACTATTTGGGAGGCAACCCAAATTTTTTCTCTTTTTTTTTTTTTTTTTATTTTGTTTTAGTATTTATTATTATTATTATTATTATTATTATTATTATTATTATTATTATTATTATTATTATTATTATTATTATTATTTTCTTTAAGTTTCTGCTTTATTTCATGATTTAAAAATTTTAAAAAAAGCTGGTTGATTTAGCGCTCAAACACTGGAATACCAATGCTCAAGTGCGCAGAGGGCGGGGAGCCATTTAAACAAGGCGTTTGTAACGCCCAAGCACTGAATGCTCTCCTGTTCAATTTTCTCTCAGTTTTCTCCCAGAATCCTCTCAAATTCCTCTCAACAATCACTCCCCCACACTCCCAAAGCATTTCTTTTTGGATTTTTCTCTTCATCTAGTGTCATTGTTCTTCATTTTGTTGATTGTTGCATCTGAAAAGGGAGGAGTCACCAGCTATACGTTCGTACGTGCGTGGTGTGACTCTCACCGTGAATCCGTCTCCATTTCTCCATTTCTTGCTTTAATTTTCCCCTCATTCAGGTATGTTCATCTATCCTTAATCTTGATTTGGTGTGATTTTCTGTCAATTTCATGAATTTTGGAAATTGGGGTTTTAGGGTTTGAGAATTGGGAATTTTGTGAAATTATGAAATTGGGTGAGAATTAATTCATTCTGTTATTTTTGTTTGAATTAAACCCTGCAAATTGTTTGATTGGGAGTGATTGACACGTTTGGTTGTTGACATTGTTGATTTGGATGCTGCCGTAATTGGATACATTTTGTGCTCAGTTGATTATACTTATATTTTGAGTACTGTTGGCATAGGTTAATTTGTCTTGATTCTGTGTGAACTCATTGCTTTGTGATTGTGACATGTTGAATTGTCAAGCTGTAATGAATGTTATGGATTTTTGCTGTGATGAATCCAGTTATTTGGTTGGTTAAGTGTACTCATGTGATCTATAGTTTCTGTTCTTGGTTATTCTCTGAGTTACTGGTGAGATATTGATAAGTTTGGTATTATCTTGGTTTTGGTTGTGGATTGAAGAGTATTGCATGAATTCTGGCTGTTGATTATTTCATCTACTTGCTCTGTTTTGTGAATGTTTAATGAGAGATACTCATTTATTTCCCTTCATTTATGTTTTCAGGAATTCAAGATGCCTCCAATTAAGAGACGAAGAGATCCCTCTAGAGAAGGCTCTAGCTCTTCTTCATTTGATGCAAGCCGTTTTCAATTGAAAATTCATGAAAAAAGGTTTACAAATGCACTGCTGAAAAGGAATTTCATTCGGGGAGCGGGGGCTTATTCTACAAGAGAACGAATTTCCTGAAATTCATTCACAAATTATAGACAGAGGTTGGAGCAAGTTGTGCCAAATCCCAGAACCAGGTTGACAGACATTGGTTAGGGAATTTTACGCCAATGCTTTTGCTAACTCCACTGGCAGAAATCAATATCAAAGCATGGTGAGGGGGACATCTATAGAGTTCAGTAAAGATGTGTTGAACGACTATTTTGATCAAGAATATGATTACCTAGGCCAGTGTGATTATCATGCCTTGTTGAGTGCATCATTGGATGCGAACCTGGTGCTTAGTGTGTTATGCAAGGAAGGTGCTCAATGGGCGTTGGACACAAAGAACCAGCCCAAAATTTTGAAGAAAGCTGATTTTAAACCAGTCCCACGGGTGTGGTGTACTTTTGTTCAAGCCAACCTTTTACCTTGCTCTAACACTTCTGAAGTGCCTATTAAGTGGGCCTTGCTTGTCTTCGCCATTGTCTCCGGTAGTGTTGTTGATATTGAAAGGGTCATTGCCTTCAACATGCGAATGGCAGCTCAAGACAGTTCTGGGAGCTTACCCTATCCTTTGCTCATTTCCCGCCTATGTTCTGAGAAGGGTGTCTGAATTTCTGGTGATCAATTAATTCAGCCAACTCCTCCCATTACAGCAGTAGTTATTGAGAGATATTTTGAAGAGGATCACGCAGTTCTAGCTCCTCAAGTTCCTGCTCCTCAAGGCCCAGCGGTCAGGCCACCTCGTACAGCGCTCACCTTAGCGCAAAGGATGGATAGATTAGAGCGTGTGCAACATCAAAATAAGAGGAAATTCAACTATTCTCTTTAGTTGTTGCGCCGCATAGCAGAGCACCTGAACATTGACACTGCTCCTCTTAGTCCTATGACTGACGAGGAGATCATGGAAAATATCAACTCCAGTGAGGAATTTGAGGAGGAGAATGATGATGAGGAAGCGCTGGATTGATTTCCTGCCTACACAATGAGCTTTTCTTTACCCTCTCTTTTATTATTTTACCTTTATGTTCCTGTTTGATTATTGTCTTTGCTTTTGATCTGAATAGTGAGGGCACTGTGATGTTTAAGTTTGGGGGAGGGTATTTTGTTTTGATGAAGTATTTTGGTTGACATGCCAGTGTTTTGAATTGAGAATCTTATGATTGGTTGAACTGTGAATTGATTTCTTTTCCAGGATGTCATATGGGAATCCAAGAATTAGATTGACCTCTATTGCTTTGATTATGCATGATTGTACTTCCCATTTTTATGATTGAAAAAACTTTGGATATATGATTGCATGACAAACTTAGAGAAAGTTTATAGGATTGCTTGTGTGTGGATGATTTGCATCTAAAAATTATTTGATACTCTCTTGAGGCTAAATCATAAATGATGCATGATCAGGGAAATGATTAGGGTTTTTTTTGGACCGTTTGAGCTTGTCAAGCTAACCTGTTAATACAGTGTATCTCTAGGTCCCTTTTTGCAGCCACACATATTTTTGGCCTTATTTTTATTCTCTTTTATCCATATTTTTCTTCCCATATACATGAAAAAAAAAGGAAAAAAACAAATTTTCCTTTTTCTTACCCTTTATTGAATGCATGTCTTGTGTTTTTCTACTGTTTAAGCCTTCATCATTATGTGTATGAGTTATTTGAGGAGCTTAAAAAAAAAAGTTCAACCCAAGTATTACAAAGAAATAAGTTTGGAGGTGAAGGAGGTTGTTGAAAAAAGAAAAAAAAAAGAAAAGAAAGAAAAAAAATGAAATGATGATGATTAAAGTGTTGATTTTTATACTCTGTTGTGCTCTTGTCTAATATTTTGAGGCTTGGATTGTGGAATATGCATGACTATGTATTTCAATCTTTGTTTTATTTCTCTTATCCTTTTCTTTCATAAACCATACCCCTGGCCTATCATTACAAGCTCATAAAGACCCTGATGATCCCTGTTTTTGTGTTATTTATATTAGTGGAGAGAGAAATCCCTATGGATGCATATTTGATGTACATTTGCATTTTTGTAAACCTATCCGGGTTTGAACGTCTCTGTGAGTTGGTCTTTCATTCATGCTTATGGGAAGTCATTTATATGTGAGAGATGCATGTGAGAGCAATGTGATAATTGGATTTTGCATGTGTGATTCCTTGAATTGAGGTTTTGGAACAGTTTCTGAGTTTATCTATGATGTTCATTATCTGGAAATATCATGTTTTGATTTGTTTATTGAGTCGGCTTAAGTGCCTCCCTGAGTTCGGAGCCTTTGTAGGGGGATGTATATAGTTGTCGGCCACCAAAAAGATTTTCTTTCTTTTTATTTTTGTTTCTTCTTCCTTTTACTTGAGGACAAGTAAAATCTTAAGTTTGGGAGAGTGATAAACCTACAAAAATTCATATTTTTATGGTTCAAAGTCTTGGGTTTTCATTCTCTTTTATTCTTTTTGATTGAGTTTGTGCTTAAGTTTCTTTTGTTTTTAGTTATTTTAAATTATGTTTTAATTGTATGTTTTTATGTGTTTTTGTTAGGTATTTGCATATGGAAAAGACTGGACACTTGAATGGTGAAGAAAATCTGAAAAATCAAGTCAAGAGCTCGTTGAGCGCCTAAGCGCTGGAGTTTCACCGCCTGAGCGCGCGTTGAGCGCTTGAGCACTGGCGTTGAGCGCTGGTTGCGAATACTACAACATTACTTCAGTGACTAAGCGCTTAAGCGCTGGAGAACGAGCGCTTGAGCACTGGACGCGTAACAGCAGCGTGAAATTCTTATAAAAAAGAAAGTTTTGCCAAATAGAAGAGATCCTTTTTCACACTTTTTTTTACATACTCTTAGACACTTGGAGAGAAGGCAGTAGACGACAAGAGGCGCAAACCCTAATGTGGTGTGGGCCCAATTAGGATTGAAGATTAGGGATTTTTTTCAACCTTTCCACCTTTCTACAATGAAGTTTGTCATATTCTTCCCTTTGTATTTTTCTTTTTCTATGTGTAACTAATTTCCCATTGTTAGGGGGATGATGGATCTTGTTCTTGGATGATGTAACTTTCTTTTATGGGTTTAATTTATGTTTTTATTTCATGATTTACGTGTTTATTTTCATTCTTAATGTTTTTCTAAATCTGGCCAATTTGGGAATGATCTTTTGGGTTTATGTATGATTTTGGAAAATTTGCATGAACCTAGAACTTGTGATAAACACCATAACTTCTATAATCGCTAGGAATAGACGTTGTGGGTTATGTGGTCTTTCTTTTAATTCCCTCGTTCTTGATAATGTCTTTCTAATTGGGGTTAGACTAAGGGATTAGTTAATTCTAATCAACGTAAGAGGATTAATATACCAAAGGATTGAGTATTAATTAATTTTGAGAATTGACCATAAATCATTGAAATAGAACATAGTTAAACTAATATTTGAGTGTGCATCTAAAGAGTTCAAGTGAAATCTGAACCCTAACGCTTTAACATTATTGTTTTTCACCCCTTTGATTTATTATTTGCTGATTTTTATTTTTTTCCTTAATTTAATTTTCAACAACTCTCTTTTCGTTAGCTTGAATAGTATTGATTTGACAAATTTAGTAATTAATAACATAATCCTCGTGGGAACAATACTTTACTTACTCTTTATTACTTTTGTCGATTCGGTGCACTTGCCGATATCCGCATCAGATGACCCAATTCCTCTCCGATTACTTTTAAGCTGGGCCCATCTTTACAAATGGCCAAGCTGGAGGGTTGTGGACCGTACCAACCCTCTCTTCACCTGGCCACTTTCAAGCTTGACCCATTTTGACAGATGACCGAGCTAGAGAGCTGTGGACCGTATCAACCCTATTCTCTTTCGACCAACTTTTAGCTCGGTCCATCTTCACATATGACTAAGCTAAGGAGCTGTGGACCATCTCGGGCCTAGGATATAATAGGTTTACCATAGACTATACAAGCCCATTTATTAGGCCCATTTTGGAATGATTGAACTAAGAGTAACCAGGTCAACCAGACCGAGGTCCTTCTTATAAGACCTTAGTCGGGTTACACCCGAACTGGGAAGGCAAAACACGTGCCAATTACGATTCTCCAACGGTCACTAGCCAGTAGGCACCATGATGACCAACGATTGTGAACAGCTTCGCTCTTTAATGGTCGACACAACGAATCCTAATACTCATAAACCTAAATAACCTGAACGGTAAGTATTCGAGGAGTCAGTGTGCTAAACATCTATGTAAACCGGCCTGTCAGCCTAGGTCATACATGTTCCATCTTTTTCCTAAGCATTCATACCGACTGAACTTCACGTTCATTTCACTGACCAGCCTAGGTGTTATTGACCTCATTGTAGACTTACCTATAGGTTTCTGGTGAGCTTCCCCCTATTCTTTTATATCAGTCTAACCTAGACCCCGATCAATACTCAAAACAAAAGCCTATATTGATCAGACAGATCAATTAATCAATTATGACCTATTAATAGATTAATTAAACAAATATAATGGTCCTTAATTCAAAACCAAAACCCTTGAATAGTTATTTTATTACTTATGGAGATGTATTTCCTGTCTCAGATTTGAATTTTAGGTTAACACTGAAAGAGTATTTATTCCCTTAAAAACATTAAACCAGTCAATGTGAGGGGTATGACGTTAAAATTATTTTATGAGAGTTCAAAAATACTCATGTAAAAAAATTTCAAATACACTTGCATTTGCCTATTTGGTTCCATTCCATATAATCCTAAAGGCTAATTGATTCAAAAAAACTTAATTGGTTATAATCATTCAGAATATGCTTAGCTCATATCAATGAACCTTTTATGAAGGATATAATCTAATACGAGTTCTAAGTTCATATCTAGGTTTATTTTGCTTATTGAACTAGTGAGACTCATTAAGACAATCACAATGTATGTATTATACAAGGGATTTCTACTCCCAACAAACACAAATTGTGGATAAAGCTAATAAGCTAACTTTGATAATTGGATTTGGCTTTTTTAAAGTGTAATTTACATTTTAGAGAATAAAATACATAAATCTTAACCATTCAAAATAATAAATGATAGAGATAGAGAAAACTCATTTAATGAATGCATTTCATATATATATATATATATATATATATATATATATATATATATATATATATATATATATATAATATATATATCATTAAAAATTAAAAAAAAAAAAGAATAAACCCTCCTTTCTCTCTCTCCTTCCCTCCTCTTCCATTGTCACCACCAAGCCCTATCATCACCAAAAACCAAAACCCTCCTCATATAAATCCCAACATGGGTCAAATCGAGGGTTGGATGCTTAGATGGATTTGAGATCGTGCTTGTTGAGGATGTCATGGACCTCCAGCTAGTCCTGGTCCTAACTACCAAAGGTGGAGTTGAACACCGCAATGGGTTCGCGCTCTTGCCAGTAAAGGTGGATCTCGACCTCTGAAACCTTGGTCTGAACGTGCCTCTGCTCCTGGGTTGCATCATCAAGGTTAGAGTCTAGTTCCTCGATTTCTCCAAGTAAGATGCAACTTGCATAGTTTTTAAACTCAGACTAAAGCGGCCAATCAAACTGAGTTAATTCTGAACTGGTCCAATCACAACTTGAACTTGAGTCTCTAACATTACCATCAGTGCACGTCACCACTAGGTTGAACATGTTCGTTGTTATTAAAATTTCAATCAATATATATATTATATAAACTTGGTTATCAAAATGTCCAAACAAATTTAAAGGTTTCTACACAAGATGGGAACACAAATCTTGGACCGTTCTGACCCAATTGACATTCGGTCACTCATAAGCTCGACCCATCTTCACAGATGACCAAGCTGGGGGGCTGTGGACCGTCTTGACCCAATTGACATTCAACTATATGTTAGGCTCATTTTTGTAAGCTTCGATCAGCCTATACCTGAATGGGTAACAACTCGACAAACACGTGCTTAATACGACCTACCAACAAACATAACAACCTCGCACCATAATGACCATACATAACATTCAGAATCCTAAATGACCTGAACGGAAGGTATCCAGAGAGTTAATCCTTCAAATCTCTATATAAACCAGCCTGACAGTTTAGGTCAGATATGTTCATTCTTCTCTACTCTTACCTGTACTACTATCTCGACTTGGAGACTGGTCAGTCAGAGTGTCTTGACAGAACTCCACTTTATCTCCAACTAACGAACTGTCAGACAACCGGCTTGAAACTCTCCGACGACCACCCCTCGGGTGGAGGACGAAATAGGTCTCTTGTGTAAATGAGATACATTCTATCACTATGCCACTGATAACATGTGTAATATTTTATATTTAATTTTTACATTGTATTTCTTTTTTATATTCTAACATTTAAATTAATTTAATTTGTAAAAATGTAATTAATGTAACATATATCCAAACATATTTATATAATGTGGGATTTATTTATTCTATTTCTTTAATGTGCTGACTTCTATTATATGTGTCATTAATTATTTTTAACGTAATATAGATATATTTTAGTGTTTCATTTTATAATTTTAATTATATAATTAACCTATATATGTTATATTTCTTTTTATATATTGTCATATATTTATAAAATATATAAATATATATAAAATCCTGGTTCAACTCGATTAAACTTTGATGTAACTTTAAAATCTTGAACTTCCTCCCTTACTAGTTCTATTGTTATAAGATCGGTCCGATTATGAAAATACTCCTCAAGTTAATTATCAAATTCGTGGGAGGAAAGATCATTGGCAGTTGGGTTGGTCGGTGACGGTGAATGATCGTAATCAAGTGATGTCGTGATGGGCCATTCAGGAGGAACTAATTAACTGCATCACGTGAAAGGTTTTGAGATGTTGCTGACTGTAGATGGAAGCTGACTCAAATATGGTCATTGACGGTTTGGCAGACTCCACAGATACCCCATCATTTTTGCCCTTATGCAGGTTGATTGCCTAATGGCTAAGCAAATCCTTCATACGCACATATTGGGTACAATCGTTGCACATAAAAATATGCCCCATCTTCATGTGGTCCACAATCAAAGGTTGTTTCCCAACAACCAAGACTTGTTTATTTACGATTTCACCCTCTCTTTATGTATCTTCAACAAACGGATCTGAGTACTAGATTCAAGATAAGCTTAGATAAAATACCTCAATATATCCATTTTTTTTACATGAAATACCTCAATATATCCTTAACTATTTGAAACATGTCTGAAAAAATCCAACGTGTTAGTACAATTACAAAAGTTTAAAAAATATATAGAAAATAAAACCAAAGAAAAGTAAAACACAACCTCCAAAATATTCTTAGTTACCTTCTTTTTTCCTTTCCTTGTCTGCAATCCTAAGCTTACGCCCCAAGCAAATTGATATTTGATAAAATAGTTGTATGACTCAGACTAGAAGTGAACTTAATCAGAAGGTTGGATTATTAGGCTAGTGATTTGATTACGAGTCAAATGATTAAACTGGAAAACTTAAACAAAAAAAATTAAAAAAATATTATATGATGAAAATGTTAAAAATTATGGGCCAAAATCAAAATATAATAACCCCAAATAATTTGATTTATTTAACTCCAAATAATGACATGCATAAATAATACTAGTTAAGTTGTAGAATTACTTGAAAAAGACGATGATGAAGAATCCATAGTTAAGATCTTGGATGCAATCTCGAATAGTGCAAAGGAGAGAAATTATTCCTATCCTACAATAGTTTGTTCTTGTGTCAAATTCAATGGGACGACTACATACACTAGGATGATTAGGAATAGGGATCTCTCCTTGTATATATAAACAATTAGATTGACTAAATCTACTCATCATGGTAAGCTCGTATACAGGACCTAATAACAAAACTCACGTATGAGCAATGCTTAATTATAACAATAATATTGATCACTATTTGAGCTACAACAATATACTCTAATTATTTTGACATCTAATTAATCTGAGTTTTTAATAAAATATAATGTGACTTATGCTAGTCTACATAAAATTAATAAAGTTAATAAAATTTATCTAACATTTTATCACTTAGACAACATAATTCATATTATTTTATTTTATTTTATTAAGAAAATAATTCTTCAAATTAATTAAACAATATATAGTCACAACAAGATGTCAAAATTGAGCTAGCACTCTCAACCAAAAGGTCCAAGATAGGACTACAAGCACCTCAACAATGTAGAAAATCATACTCGATAGGAGTACTGATATCTTACACGCAAGATACTTATATCCCAGTGACCTAACAAAATATGATATATGGAAAAGTACAACAAAATTGCATACTAATATGTGATCAAAGTGCAATTCTCAACAAAATGACACAAGTATCCGCCCAAAGATGCTTTATAAGATTTAACAATATTATCTCATCATAACAACCAAACGAGACTAGGTCCAAAGTCTGGACAACATGCCATAACATAAATAATATTGTGTAGAATAATAATATTATATAACAATGACAACAATATAGCAACACTATCAACTAATGTCTCAAGACACAACATATATGAGGTCACTATGAAACCATAAAATTGACTCCTACTAATCCAAAACATCAAAAGACCTCATTTTTTTAGCTTGCCAATGAATCATATCAAGTTTGCCCAAGTATCTCCTAAGTACATTGAGCATTCATGACATGACCAACAATGGAAGCATATGAAACACTAGATATTAAATAGTCTCTTACCCTTTTGAAAAGAGTACAATACAATAATCATAATATTTTATATTGAATCTCTTCATAACCCTTTCAACTTAGTTAGCTTATGTTCATGTTTAGGAACTTGCTTAGATCCTCCAGCTGGAGCCACAACGATATACAGACCATTAGACAAATTCTAAAATTAACAATAATATATAAAAAAATTAATTATTAAAGTGGGAATGCAACCACAACTATCCTAAGCATAAACCAAAACTAAAGCCAAGTTCCTTCTCATAGAAGGTATATAAACATTAAACAATGTATTTTAAAAATCAAATTATGTCCAATTATGTAAATTTAAAGACATAACTCCTGTATACTCTACTCTAATACTAGATTTTGTTTCCTACTATGATCATTAACTCTCCTTCACTCAGCCTCCTTCTGCTTCTGAACTCATTTATTCTTCTTAAGCCACCTCTTGAACTTCAGACAATCAATTTGCTTATGTCCAAATATGTCACAGAACTTACACTTTTCACTGAAATAATACTGAGGTTTGTCGTCAGAAATCTTATCGCCAGACTATTGCTTAGAAGGATGTCTAGGATTATCATTCGCCTTCTTCTTAAACTGAGGCATATTGTTCTTAACTTTGAGAAACTTCTTCTTGTCAGCACTCTTGTGGGAAGCAAACTGAATGACATAGTCCTTACCCTTCTTCATTATTTGCTCCTCTTAAGTAAGAATGGATATCAGCTCATCAATGCTCCACTTCTCTTTTTGTGTATTGTGAGAAGTCCTCAAGATGTCAAAATTAGTCAAAAGAGATTCAAACACCTGTCATGTTAGAAAATCCTCTCATAACTCCACTTTCATGGACTTTAACTTGTTGTACCAGTTCAAAATCTTCATAATGTGCTCACAAACATCAGTCACACCATTATACTTAGTCTTTGTCAACAAAGATAGGTAATAGGCTTTTTCATATTTGTCAAATTTCTTGAACTTATCACCAACAAACTTGAGAAATTCTTTAGTATTATCAGTTTCAGGGATGCTCTCTTTAATGGTTTTATGTATGCTATACTTCATGGTCATCAAGCAAACTTTATTGGAACAAGCCCACTTTTCTTGGTTTGTCCTAACTACATCAGAAGACGTATTTATGGGCCTTAGAGGCTCATCCTCAGTGAGAGCAACATCAACATTAGAAACAACTAAAAATAGTTTCATAGATTCTACCCACTCCTCATAATTTGTCCCATTCAATTTTGTCAAAGCATTCATTTACATCGACAAAGCTGAAAATTGATATATTGAAGGGAGATTTTTCATCAAGCATATCGCTATTATAAAATTGAGCAAATAACCACAATAAAGTTCTATCATACAATTGTAATCCCCTCTAAGGGTCTCAAATTACAACACATGAACAAACTCGCACAGACATTAAATTCATATCCCTGAAGCTAGTACCTAGAGGATACTGAAAACTCTAAGGACACAATCTTTAATGACTTTAACAAATCACTAGAAATTATATTAAAAATCATATCCCTAAAGTTAGTATCGAGAAAATACTAAAAACTCTAAGGACACAAATTTTAATATCTTTAACAAATCATTAGAAGTTATATTAATGAAGACAAACTGATAGGGTAAGTGTATCACCAACTTAGTTCTCAATGCAATATTATTAACAAAATAGGACCTTGCCCTAATTGGTCCTACGAAGGCGAGCTTACAATTATGTGAAGTGCTCCAAAATAGTTTTATAATATCCTAAACAACAACTCTCATAATCATATTGCATAGCGAACAACAAATACATCAATTTTCAACATATTACTTAACATTTTATATAAAAATAGCACTGAAAATTATTCTAGTGACTTAACAATTTAAAGTCTAAGAATACACAATATATCATGTCATATAATGTCAAAAGAATACACACAAAAATTCAGGACCAAGTTCGGAGAGTACTATATAATTTTTATCATTTTTAGATCTAGAAAAAATTAAATAAATATTTACACATAATTAAAAATTAAGTAAAATTCACCAAAAAAAATAGAATTGGGTGTGTGAAACATCCTAAAAAAAACAGAAGTTAAAAATCACCTTGGAGCATGATGCATGCCCCTACGCGCTAATGGTGCGAGTGGGATAGGTCTCGGGTGCAGCAAGTCGTCTACTCTACCCGTTTGCCTATAATCTGGGTTTCGCGACCCGATTTTGGAGTCGCGGGTTCTATGTGATTTCTCTCTCAATTTTGATCAATTTGAAGTGATTTATATGCCATTAGATTCAGAATTTGTTGATCTACAAAACCCCTATAATAATTTTCGATATTGTTCCACAACCAAATAGGGTTTCGCATTATTCTTTTACGATTTTTTTCGAATTAAAATTAGGGATTCTTATACTATTAGATTTGTAATTTCATAATCTACAAAAACCCTAAAGCAATTTTCAAAATTGTTGAAAGAAGAACTTTGAATCATATATCAGTGACGTTAGGGTTCCTTGGGGTTTTTTTTTAGAAATTATCAGTGGTTTTTTTTAACTATTTGATATGTTTCTTATGTTATTAAATTCAAAACGTGATGTTCTACAATAACCCTAATACAATTGTCAAATTAATCAATTAGAATTCCCAATCATGAAATTGAATTTGTTAGGGATTTTCAATTTCTTAAGGAGTTCAAGTCCGAAATTTAAAAAAAATCATAATTTCAACCCTCATATAATAATTTTCCAGGGTTACAAACATTAGTTATATTGAAATTAGATTTAATTTTAGGGTTTGAAGATTTTTACCAAAAGAAAACAAAATCATCTAAATCCCATTCAACAAAAATTTTAATTTCTATGAAAGGACACGTAATTTGCAGCCATAGTTGGGATTAAATTCGCTCTGATACCAATTGTTAGAAATTATAGGCTGAAATCAAAATATAATAACCAAATAATTTGATCTATTTAACCCCAAATAATGACATGCATAAATAATACAAGTTAAGTTGTAGAATTACTTAGAAAAGACGATGATGAAGAATTCATAGTTAAGATATTGGATGCAATCTTGATTTGTGCAAAGGAGAGAAACTGTTTTTATCCCACAATAGTTTGCTCTTTGATAAATATAATTTTTATATATTAGTTAACCCTCATATTTAGTCTTGTAGACCTCTTATATGCTTAATTGATTAGTTTTGACCACATTTTATAAGTTTGGGTTCAAATTGAGCTTAATTGTATTTTTTAGCATTATTGAGAATTTTACACTATTTCTGTATTTTGGGAATAACTTGAGTTCTAAACATCTAAAAATTATGAATTTTACCTTGTAGAAAATCTGAGAGAAATCTCTACAACTTTGATGAAGAGCTCAAAAGTTGAATCGGATGTCTAGTGGGTCAGATTGGGTCACGAAGTCAGAACAAAGATGCTGTTACTGGAACCTGGACGATGTACAAAGATTGGCCCATAATTTGCAATATAGGTGTGATATGAACCTGAAACTGGTGGAATGTGAAATCTAAGACATATATTTTCATTTCGTATGAAGACTACTTATAAAAAATATGATGTTTTGATGATGTTTTTACCCTTTGAAGTCGGTTGACGAGTTTAGAGAGATGTTAAGAATGTTTTGGGCATAACTCTCTCATCTTAAGCCTAAATTATGCAAATTAGGTGTCCAATTAAAGTTAAGAGGAAGAGGATTAACCCTAAGCTGAGGGAAAACTTGGATTTTTTATTTTAGAAATAGTCATTTAAGCAGCTGCTGCAACCATGAAACTGAACCCTAAATTTTTCCTAGCCACTCTTGCTTGCACTTTCTCTCTTCCTCTCCCTTCTCCCTAGGTTTCTTTTCTTTTATGTTTCTCTTCCCTCTCAATGAGAGGGAAGAACCTTTTAATCAATTTTAGGGATTGACAATCTTGATTTTTAATTTTGAGATCTTGTTTTGATTGCTTTACATTTAATTGTTGATCAAGTTTCTCTTTACTTGTTAATCAAGTTTCGCTTTTACTTATTAATCAAGTTTCTCTTTACCTCTTTTGATTTTGTTAAATCTAAATTGAATTATTTAATTTGATTTGGATGTTAATGTGATAATTGCATAATTATCACATGTTAATGAGAATTAAAGAGACTAAACAATGCATCAAACGTTTCCTGAATGTTGTTTGTTAAGCTTAGTTGAATTATGAGTTTTAGATTAATTTAGGATTAGATGAGTACTTAATTCATTTAACCTTGATTAATTTAATTTTAAATACTTATCTAGTAGAGAATTCATGGATCATCTTAAGACTTTTTAATTTGATCTAAGACCAAGAATCTGATTAGCAATTGAATGGAAGATATAAAATAATGCATCAAAGGTATTTGATGGATTGTTTAGCATGGTTGAATTATGGATTTTAAGTTAATTTAGGATTAAACGGGTACTTAAATCGTTTAATCTTAATTAATTAAATTCTATATATTTATCTAGTAGATAATTCATTGATCATCTTAAGGCTTCTTGATGTGATCTAAAGTCAAGAACTTGGTTAGCAATTGAATGTATTCTTAGTGATCAAGGATGAATTAAACTTAAGAATAGTTAATTTTCTTAGATTGATTATTTACCTAATTATGTTTACAGTTTTTAATTAGTTTCTATTAATTAATTATGCAACCATTTTTTCCCATGTTAACATCTTAATTTGATTGCTTGATTAGAGTGATTCAAAGACTCTACTCAGTTGTGCCTTATGCTACAAGCCTTATGCTACAAGTATTTTGGTGAATCGATTTATAAATTGATTTAATTTGATAGTCTCGACAACTATCACTCTTGAGTCAGATTATATGGAGCGATTGCACACACTAGGGTGGTTAAAAATAAGGGTCTCTCCTTATATATAAACAATTGAATGGACTAAACATACTCATTATGGTAAGCTCACACATAGGACCAATAACAAAACTCACTTATGAGCAGTGCTTAATTATAACAATACTGATCACTATTTGGATTACAACAATATACTCTTATTATTTTAACATTCATTTAATCTAGGTTTTTAATAAAATAATATGACTTATGTTAATCCACATAAAATTTAATAAAGTTAATAAAATTAATCTAATAAAAATTACTTTATATAAAATATTATATTAAAAAATAATAGTAGTGATAATAATATAAATTTTAACGATAATATTTATATACACTTATATCTACACATACACCAAGCCAAAAAAAAAAGAAAAAAAAAGAACAAAGTAAAAAAAAACCAAAAAACCAATAACTAAAAGTAATGAGGCTATTGTAGGCATACAACAACTATGTTGTGGGAACGTCTAATATGGATCACCTAGGGGGTGGTCTGTAACACCCCAAAATTTTCTATCTCTTAAACAGTAATTTTGACAGTTAACAGAATTTTACTGTTTAGTAATTTTAGATACTGTAAAATTATTTTGATTATTCCGTCAACGTATTTGATCATTTTGAGTGATTTACTCAGTGTCGGAAAATAAAAATTTTCGTAGAAAAAACTTTACGTAATTTAATTTTTACCGTTAGGTTTTAATTATTTTACGTGATCTGATTTGATATTTGTGTGTTTTTTAATATTTGTGATTTTTGTAGATGATTATGAATTTTTTTCTGTATGTGGGTCCAGGTGATCCTATGTGGGCCCAGGTAACCATACGTGGGCCTAAGTGGGTCTCGCAAAGTGAAAAAATTTCTACAGATAAAAAAATTTGTACTATTTAGACGGAGACAGGGGATCTTACTAAACCTGAATCCAAAAATAGTTTTAGAAAATTTCTTGTACTGTGTTTTGTACTATATTTAATTTATCGGATAATAAAAATACAGTAAATATATTCTTTTGTGGGGTTTTAGTAGATAAAAATAGAAATTAAATTGCTTAAGTTAACATTGGTGGTTTGGATATCCACCATTGATTTAATTAACAATGGAGACTTGATCTTGATTTAATTAACGGAGGAGATTTGATCTTAAAAGTGAATAAGATTATTTATAACCATTAGATGGAGATTAAATCAATGGTAGAAATTTAGTTTTATATAATGGCTATGACCATTTACCATTGGATTTAGAAGTGATCAAGGGTGGAGATTTGGTCTTGTAAAGTAACAAGGATCATTTATGACCATTGGATGAAGATTTAATCAATGGTGAAGATTTAGTCTTAAAAAGTGACAAAGACTAATTATGACCCTTGATTTAAAGTTTGAAGGAACAATCTTGACCTTTATTTTGGAGACACATCTAATGGCTAGAATTTAAAGGAGAAAGATTCAATGACCAGATTAAGTCTTTTAAATCAAAAGTCTACCTAATCCTAACCATTGAATTAATCAATAGGCTAAAATGCTTCAAATAATGGCATTGAAAAAGATGACAAATTATTGCATGCAAAATGGAAGAATGGGACGATTTTGGATTATTTAGAAGACAAAGAAAAAAATCTTTATGACCATTATTACATGTCATGGTCAATATTACATCATCCTTGATTATGATTTCTTTGTTTGCATCCTTAGGAAATTTCTTGGAGGAGGCCAAAATTATTTCATGCATTATCACCTTCATTTTTCATCACACTCCACGGCCATACACTTGAGAAAAGAAGACATTTCATTTCATTGTCTTCACTTTGTGACAAAAGGAAGCTATCATCTTTTAATGCAAAGCTTAGTCAATTTTAGTGACTTTGCACATGTACCCTATAGTCATCATCCTACTCAATATCTATTAAAGCTATCAAATAATTCTCACTTTCTCTCTCTTGATATCCCACGGTCATACACTCAAAAGTAGAAGACAATATTCATTTATTGATTTTACTTATTCAATTGCTCATCATTCTATCCAAAGAACCAAGAACCAATACAAAAATTCTCTTATTTTCTCTTCTCCAAGCAAGTTTCGGTCAAGCACCTTAGAACCATCATCCAAATTTCTATCATTTCATCCAACTTGATTTTCTAAACCTAAACACCATTCTAAGAACATCTCTAGTTATGAGTTTTTCCAAAATCATTCATCTTGGGCTTCAAATCCAAGCTTCAAGTTTCTATCAAAAATCAAAAATTTCATCTTTGTGCTTCAAGAGAAACCATTCGGTCAAGACACTCAAAACCACCATTCAATCTCTTTTAATTTCATCCAACCATAAATCTTGAATCTGCATGATATTCTAAGTAACTTTCATGTTGAAGATTTTCTCTAAATCATTCATTTTCATGGACTTTCTTCAAGATCAAAGTTATTGGATTTTTGAGGTGAAGTGTAAGGAAACTTCATTTCTTTTCTCTTTTTCATGTTCTAAACCATGTTTGATCCATGGTTCCTCTTAATCAAGCTTAGTATACTAATTTCTATGTATTTTGTTTTGTATTTGAGAAGCCTTTAGTGGTGAAGGACTTGGAAAAAGAAGCAAATCAAGAAGTTTTTTAGGATCTTCAAGAGGTAAGAGGGAGATCCATCTCACTAACCAAGTATGGTGGTGAGAGATGGTCTTATATTTGATAGATAGTGAATCCATGTGAGGATTCCAATCCATGGTCATGTAATAATTTATGTGTGTTTATAAGCTTTGATTTATTTGCTTATACTTGATATGCTTTGTATGATTTTATGGCTTTGATGATTTGTTTATATTATGCATGATAAGTATATGGCATGCTTATAGTATTTATGATGAAATATATATATGTGTATGTCATGATGTGGTGATGAAAAGGAATTCAATTTTTGGCTCCAATAGCCAAAGGAGAGGGTTCGGTTTTTTTGATGCCCTTGATTAGGGTTCATGTTGAAAATTTTCAAGAATTAGGGAATTAATTTTTGGTTCCTAGAACTTAGTGAAATTCGGTCAAGACACCTCAAAATAGGTGTTCACAAATTAATATTTTTATGAAAAATAAAAATGGATGATTTGAAGAGTATGGAAAATAAACAAAGGGTTTGTTTTTCAAGAGAACAAGAATACGGTCTTTGATGAATTTTTATTGATTTATTTTGTGTAAAAAGATCCTGAGTATTTTTCTAAACATGAGTTTTGAATGAAACGGGTAAATATTGATTTTAAGGATTTGCAAAGAAAGTGAACAAAGATTTGCAAAGAAAGTGAACAAAGATTTGTAAAGAAAGTGTGAAAAAGGATTTGAACAAATGGGTTTAGTTTTTTATAACCATCGGTACTTCGGCTTTGAAAATAAAATTTTAATGGTTTTGTTTGTGTAAAACCATATCAATTTAGAAGGAAAAATATTTTGATAATTTTCAATAGTCATGTCCACATTTTTGAAGGCTTATAATGCCTAGATTTTGATGAAACAAAGTAATTTTCCAAATGAAAATGTAATTGATTTAATACAAGGAATTTGAAAAGGGAATCAGAGCATTTTAATCACGTGAGAAATTAAGTTTTTGTAAATGAAAATATTTTTGAACTTCAATTTATTTTGAAGAAGGTTGTGTTTGGAAATAATTTGAGAAAAATAAAGAATATAGTGATATTATGAAAATCTACTAACATATAACTTATTTTGAGTTTTGAAGTACGTTAGAAAATGTTAAGTTTTGAAACGTTGATTTATATCAATGGAAAAATGATTTTGTGAATTATATTTTGGAAAAAGATTTTCTTGAATTAAGAAATGTGAAAAAAGATTTTCTTGAATAAGAAAAATATGAAAAATAAAATATAAAGTTATATTATTTTGAGAAAAGTTAAAAAAGAATTTTCAAGGTTAAGAAATATTTTCTAATGAAATTGTGATGAAAAATATTTTACGTATCTTAAAAACGTGATTTTTAAGCTACGCAATTTGAAAAATATGTTGAAATTAATATTGATTTATTTAAGTCCAAAATAATGTTTAAAATATTAAGGAATATTTTACGTAATTGTAAAATGTTGAAAAATATTTTACGTATTTTAAAAATGATTTGAAATACAATAAAATATTTCTACGCAATTTAAAAAATGTTAAAATATTTCTACGCGATTTGAAAAATATTTAAATATTTTACACTATTAAAAATATTATTGAAAAATCACTACATTATTAAATAATGATAGAATATTTTTACGTAATTGTGAAAATGACGAGAAAATCTTATGTGATTTGGAAAGTGTTTTAAATATTTTGAAAATGATGGAAAATGATTTACGCAACTTAAAAGAATGATTTTTAAGTTACACGATTTTGAAAATGGTGAAAAATCATTACGCAATTTGAGAAACGTATATTTTTATGTGATTGAGAAAAATATTAAAAAATTAAATACGTAATTTAAAAGTGCAACGAAGTGTTGCAGTATTTTGAAAATATAACAGAAATGTTACGAAATTTTAAAAAACGTAAAAGAAGTGTTATGGTATTGTGAAAATATAACAGAAATGTTTTGAAATTGTGAAAACGAAATGAAAATGTTGCACAATTTTGTGAAAATACGACGAAAGTGTTTTATAACTATAAAAATGTGATAATATGATTTTCCTATTAAAAATATAGTATAAATACTGTAGAACCAATATATGGATGCTGTGTGAGAATATGACATGTTTTGTCTGTAATTGGCATTTGGTGCATTATACATGCATTGGAAAGATATGTCTGTGATTGGATTTGGTGCATTATACGTGCATTGAAAAAATATGCGTTGAAGCATATGATTACATTGAACAAATGAAATTAAAAGATTTGGCCATTTGGGGTTGGACTTGCACCGATATATTCGTGCATTGTATAAAATATAGCTAATAGCTATTATGGCCCTTGTGGTTGAAGAGGAATGAGAATGAGATAGTAGTGAGGTCTATGATGGATCTTGGGGCATCAAGGCGCGGCGGTTGACCGATGGGACGCTAAGCGAGTACCACTTGCCACTTGCGATGCGATCCGTTGTAACGCATTGACGATACCCGACAAGAACACAATTCTTTTCAACAACTGAGAGATTGTCTTTGGGCTAAGGCTGACAATTAACCAGAGCATTCTTCTCGAAATTGTGAAAACCTCCATGGAATTGTTTTTGATAAAATGAGTCTTTGTGCATATGCATAAATCGAGCATTTATATCTCATGTGATATATTAATTGAGGAATATTGATTATTAGTTATGACAATTGTTTTGAATACTTGGATGATAATTGAATTGATAAATGATTGGATGATGATAATTGATTAATGTTGATGGCATGATCATAATTGCGGTATGATCTATCTGTATGATATTGCTGTTTGTGTTATCTCTGTGCTGCCATGTTGGTATTGGTGTAGGTGATTTCACCTCTTTGTTATATTATTTTGCTTTGTCTATATTGTTAAAATCAAATAATAGAAACATCGAGTTGTCTTAGACATAACGGGCGATGGATACTCTGAGATTGGTGACAACAATAAGGAGTGGATATTCAGGACTTGAAGGTGTGCAGCGTTGATAAAGGAACAGATGTCTGATACATCAAGATGGACAGAAAAAGGAATAAGTATGGTAAAGTTTCTCGTTAGTGTTGTACCGTGCTATTAAGTAGGACCCGTCATGGGGTTTGCCACTGTTAAAAAAAAATAAGTCTGTTAATTTTATATTTCTCTTTAAATTATGATATTAATTGGTGTCAATATTGCATAATGAATAGCTGAAATATGATTTTCAATATTAACTAATATTTTTAGTAAATTTACGTTTCAGTAAAGAAGAAATTTTGAAACCCATCTTTTATAACTCAAACTTTGTGCGAACTTCTTTTCAGATTATGAGTCGGGAGTCAGAAATGTGATGTCCTAAGGAGGGTGTTACATGGTCCATGAATGGACTAAGATCAAATCAGTCATTGATTTATTATTAAAATAAATCAATGTCTGAGATTAAAATGTTAGATATCTACAAATTTCAATTAGTAACACTCAGATTCACACACGAATTTATTCAGATCACTTTTTTTTAATAAATAACTGTACATATAAAAAAATTACAAATTTTAATTAGTAATTTTTACATACACCCAAATCTGTATATAGATCTTGTAAATCACAGGTCCATGGATGGACCTCTGCTTAACCGGTCCATATTAGCCTTCTCCACCTTGTACATATTGAATAACTAACCATTTATCAAATTTACTTCCTCTACTGCATTTTATTTGTCATTTTTAAAAAATTAATTAATTAAGTTATTTTAATTTATAATGAAGGCTATTTAATTTTTTTAATCTTTATACAACTATCTTAACAATAAATAAAGAAGAACACAAAACATAAACGGTCCAAGGGTCTCTTACAAAGGTTGAAGACCTAGGCTCCAATCCTAATTCCCCGTATTCCCAACTAAAATATCTAGGTTTAAATATCTCTCACAAGGGTCTCTCACAAAGGTTGAACACCTAGGTTCCAATCCAAAACCTCGATGCTCTGATGGCTAGAATTATGAAAGCTATATATTTTCCTAGACGAGAATTTTTTGCAAGCACCTACTGGTTTCAACCCTAGTTTCACATGGAGAAGTATAGTAAACTTAGCATGGGTTCTTGATAAAGGAGGCTATTGGAGAGTGGGCACTAGGGACAATATTGCTATATGGAGAGACGACTGGCTCCCGAATTAGAATGGACACCGGATTTGGAGTCCAAACTTAGATCATTCTCCTGATTCCACTGTGGCAATGTTGATTTATTCTTAGTTGAGAAGTTAGAATAGAGAAGTAGTGAAAGAGATTTTTCTACCTTTTGAGGCAGCCCATACCATTCAGATTTCTCTAGCCCTTTTCAACCAGCTTGATCGTTTCATTTGGGGGAGGAAATAAAGATGGGTGTATATACTGTATGGTCAGCCCATCACTTTATGAAAAACCATGCCTCAACCAACTTAGATCCTAGCTCATCTACTAGCTTTGTAGCAGTTGAGATCTGGAAAAAACTATGGAAGTTAAGACTTCCACCCAAAGTTCTAAACTTCATATGGCACATAATCCATGAGGAGCTCCATGTAAGAGGAAAGCTTGTTAAAAAGGGTGTGACTTGCCCTCCATCATCCCCGTAGTGATGCTAGGGAGGAACCATGTATCCATGCTATCTATGATTGCGTTTAGGCGAAATCTTTTTGGACCCTTTCATCTCTAGATGCAACAATTTATGTTTGTCGCAACCATCACTAAAGGGAAGCCGCGTCAGGAAAAAGACTCATTAAAAAGATTAAGAGTCGTCTCTAATCAATTTTTTCATTTAAAAATGAAAAGGTGCAATTAAACACTTTAAAAGATATGATTTGCGTTTTAGAGTGTAGATTCAGGGGTTGATTACGGGTAAGGAGGATATTAACACCCTACGTCGTCCATACAAAAAATGGTTACCTATTTAATTTAATGTTATTCACTAACTTAATCAAATTGGTCTACCTATTCAAAACAAATTTTTTATTTTTTATTTTTAAATGTCCCATTTTATCGGACATGTTATCAGAAATGATAAATGATTATGACAGGAAATGAATGGCTAAGTAGCCATTATTTTATGAAAAAAATTTAAACTCCACAATATGTTATAATGAATTAAAAAATATTTTTTCAATGAAATATTTTATAAAAAAAGTGTCAAACAAATTTTTAATTTAAAATATAAAAAAACAATTTTGAAATAATTTCACAAAAGATTTTCATTAAAAAAAAAGTTCACCACAATCACAAAGTTAAGGATATATGAATTTGTTCACAATTATTTTATTATTATTGTTTACCAAAAAGATTTTATTTAATTTAATTGTGAAAATTAAATTCGGTCAGCACTTCTAGCTTAATATAATAATAATAGCCTCAAGAGTATTAGAAAAAGTTCAACGATCGTCACTTCGATCTTCTCCCAATTTCTCCATTATCGACTTATAATGTAAAGTGTAAGATGAAACACATTAAATTCAATAAATGTTTGAAATAAGATTTTGTTGGAAATCATCTAAGGCCCCATTAACGCTTCTAGCAAAGCCTAAGAGATAACCCTCCCCTTAGAAAAGTCAAAAAATTTGTCATCAGTGTGACTAATTATTGTTATTTTGTTATTGAAAATATTAATCCATAACATTTAAACAAATAAGATGACAACACAAAAATAATAAGTAAAGATTCTTATTGAAGATCACCTAAGACCCTGCCATCGCTTTTGACAAAATTTAAGAGATCACCTCATTTTGGGAAAGTCAAAAATTTTGTTCCACTTTGGCTAATTTTGACTTCCATCATCGGAATCTCAACTCATTACTAAAATATGTTATAAATACTTAGTAACAAGATGAAACAAATTGCAAAGAAAAATGAGATGAAATAATTACAAAGGTTCAGTTGCATGATAAATAAATCTCAAAAGTTGTGAACGAACGTTACTTGAGAATTCAAGGTAAAGTAATAAAATTGATAAAAAAACAAACAAAAAAAAACAAAAAGGATGAAGTACTAGAAGAAAAACTTTGATAAAAGTACCAAGCAATTTCTCCCTCCAACTTTTGTACTCTCACTCTTTCCCTTTAATTTTAAGGAAATGTTTTACATATATCAAATTACGCACAACATATTTACGTCATATATTAATGTGAGAGAGATATTAAAGCATCTTGTATGTGACTGTAATATTTTCACGATATATAAAATGAATTTGTAAATAAATTAATAAAATTAAACGTATTTTAATTAGATAAATAACAGAACTGTTAATAATATTCTCCCTTTCTAAATGTGTGTATTTACATGCCAGGTAAATGTAAACCTTATCAAGATAGTTATTTCAACAATTTTTATTTTTATTTTATTTCTATGATATCTTTAAATTTATCTATCCCTTATCTCTAGGCTTTCTAATGAAATCTCACAAAATATGTTCTTCTATCTTCAAACTTTTTATCTCTTTTCAAATTTGAAAATTCTCTTCATATCTCCTTTTTACTTTATTTATTTATTTTTTTAATATTTTTGAATTATTAAACTGTATATTTTCACTTTTAGAAATAGCCAGACAAAATTGGGAGCTAACAATGATCAAAAAATTGTAGAGGCTGGATGGAAATGGTTTTCTCAACCTTGGCTCTTGAATTAATTGAACTATTCTGCTCCATTTCATATGGAATCTGACTAGCCAGGAATAAAATATGTTTCCAGGATAAAATAACTCCCACTGAAGATGTGGTTTCAAAAGCCAATGGCAATCTTGCTGAATTTCGTCAGTCTAATGGCTTTTTGGAACCAAGTCTAGCTCAAAACAAGATCCCAAATGTAGCTCGTGAGCCTTGTAGATGGTCTCTCCCTGCAGCTAATAACTTCAAGTTGAACGTAGATGTTGTGATCAAGGAACGGTTCTTGCAGCAGCCACTTGGATTATCCAGGAAACTTAAGATGTTAGATATGCAATGCCTTTCCCTCTGTTCAATGAAGGTGGCGGCAGAAACTGATAATCTCCAACTTTTCCAGGCACTGAACGGAGATAAGAGTGGATTATCTTTTTTTTATCTGTTGTTGGAAGATTGTTTAAGACAGGTAAACTTCTTCAATTATGAATTTCTCTTACATTAGAAGGGAAGGTAACAAAGCTGTTCATTTCTTAGCTAAGGTTGCTTATGGCTGGAAGAATGCCCATCAGACATTTGTAATCTTGTCCATTTGGACACTATGCCTTTACCAGTCAATGATTGATATCATATATTACCAGTCACAAGAAAAAAAACTATCTCTAAAGAAAAAAGTACATAGGAGAATGATTTGACTCACTAATTATCAAATTGATGCTTATGAATTACATATATGAACACGATATGAAGAAGACACATTAAATTTTGTTATATATATATATATATATATATACATTTATATATAAAAGAGATCAAGTTATATTGATATAAGACTTGATATATATATAGGTGACGGATCAAGTTATACTAAGATAAGATTTAATATACTTACATCACCTAATAACTTTTTATATAATGTGATTTTTATCGATCCAACCATTAAATTATAACAATCTCATATCTTGATTATTTGTGTTAAATATTAAAAAATTAAATATCACTAAAATGTAATCAAGTAGTTCTTATTTTTATATATTTTAAAAGTATATATTATGTTAATCTTGACGTATATCAACGTGAAGATCTAAACGATTTTAAATTAATGTAAAATTTTATAAATAAGATCTATATGATATGAACTTTCAATCTAATAGTAAATTTAGTGAAAACATTATTCAATAAATATTTATTCAATAATATAAGAATGACTTTGACTTACATTAGTGTAACTTGATCATTCCTCATATATATATAAAGTAAATTAAAGAACTTAATTTATGTATATATATAATTACAAAATTTAAGAAAAAATTCATAATTCATTAATATCATTTCTATAAATTTGACAATTTATAATATTTTAATATATGTCACACATGTTAATATTTGTTACTTAGTAAGTCCGTCTCAAAAAATATGGAGCATAATTTCTATTGACATTTTAAAAAAAATCTCATAAATCAATTTATCCTAATAGAACTAATCATGTATAAGTACATGTGCATCCAAAAAAATAAACTAGAGGAAATAGTAGTGTGAGCCAAGTTTTGGTGACGACGAAGTGAAACAACTTAGTACAAGTAAAGATAGAAGGAATAATGAAAATAATAGTGTGTGAAAATATAAAATTTAAAAGCCTAATAGTGACGTGTAAAAATTTAAAACTTAAAATACTAGTATATTAAAATAGTGACTTGAGATGTTAGTCATATAATTGGACTTGAGTAGTTATGAGCTTATTAATTGGACATTAGTCATAGAAATTATTTTTTTTTTAAAAATATTAATGAATTGTGTCTAAATCATGTTTTAAACATGTTTACGATATGTTTAAATTAAAAAATAATTTTTTAATTAAATATATTTAAATATATAAAATATATATGTTATACACACGTCCCTATATGTTTGACACAAATACATATATGATACGTGAATATGCCTTTAAAAAATAGTATATTCGTATTTCATTGATTGATGTCTTCGTGCGTGTTGTGACCTTTTTCGCTTATTTTTTTAATACTAAAAGTTAAGAGGGAAGTGAAGTAATTTTTATTTAAAATTAGATAAAATATCAATCTTAACTATAATTTATAATAAGATTCCAAATAGTTAAAGAATTCATGAACAAAAGATCAATAAAATAAGTCAACTTTTGTTGGTAATTTTTTTTTAATTTGTTGAAGGAAATTTTTTTTAATCAATAGCATATTGTCCCTTTTTATTTCCGTAGGGGTGTTTATCTGAATTTTTAATTTGAAATATTTTTATTTTATTTTTTAAAAGGAAGGGGCCTAGTTTGCACTCTTTAGTGGTCAAAATTTGGTCCATTTCTTTAATACAAAACAAGAAAAACGTTAGTCAATAATAACATTTGACCACCGTGCTGACTGGGGCTGACCTACTCGGAATAATCTTCTCCTTCAAAATGGACCCACTTCGCCGATTCATCTCAATCATAATTCCTTCCACGCGCACTCGGCGTGTGAAGTCAAAACCTAGGAAGACAAAATCATAAAACAAATAGGTTGATGTCAGTGGGACCCACCAGGATTTTGAATATAAGCTTGGTGGACATTGATCTTCACGCCATGCCCAGATCTGACGGTGTAGGTTTGGAGTCAAAGACCTATCTTGAATTCTTGAGGAGTCTCTTTGATCATGTTGGAAACATTTCTTTTAATAAAAAATTTAGTAAAACTTCCAACTTTGACTGGGGTGCCAAGATGTGATGTGGAGGTGCACTTCGTTGAAAATGGAGTATTGTGAAATTATCAAACTGGTCATGGAGCTCAACATTTTTTATCCCTTTTAAGTTTGGATTCTTATATTTTTAGATTAAATAGTGTATATATTTTTTTATATTTTATTTAATATTATTTATTATACATATTTTTTTTTTTTTTTTACTTAATCATATCTTTTTAAAAAAATATAAATAATCATACATCCCTAAAAAAATATATAGGACTAACATTTTCTTTAAGTATTAAGCTTGATATTTGATTTGATATTAATTTTGAAATGTCCAAGAGGTCCCCGTCAACAAAGAAACAGAGGTATATCCTTAAATTTTAAAAGTTACATTGCCATGCACCAAATAAAAAGTTACAATGCCAATAAATATATGGTCCAAGTTTGAGTATAAATGTAAAATCAAAATGAAAGGGATAGCCGTAAAAGGAGAAAAAAAAGCCTTTTTATCCATACTTTATATAATCATTCTTCTTCGATAGATTTTTTTTTTACATAGAATAAAGATTAATTCATTTGATTTCAGCAGAAAAAGAAAAGATTAATTCATTTGAAATCTGTTTGTTGCTGTCTGTTACAAATGGCAATGAGTCTATGACAAATAATCAAAACTCCAAAATATCTTCTATTGACAATTGTTTATCAGTCCAGTAAAAAAAAATTATTTATCAATAGTTTTATTTTACACTAATAGTTTTGAACATACTATTTTTTTATAGTATTTTTTACTTGATAAATAAAAATTAATTTTTTAGGGTATTATTATACATTTAAATAAAGATTCTTCTTAATAATATTATTTTTATACATATATATTTTGATATTAAATTTAAAATTACATGTTTAAAAAACTTAAATTTTATTCATAATAATATTATTTTTATACACATATATCTTAATATTAAATTTAAAATTACATGTTTAAACGGCACAAACTCTTTGGATAAAAATAGTTGAAATAGTTTGGAACGAACCATCCACCAATTGCTCACGCACTCTTACAGTAAGGCAAATGTTAGGGAAAGCTCGCATCTGTACCATGTACCTTTATTTTATAAAAAAAATAAAATTTGAGTATAATAATTAGACATATCAACATCTTTTGTCATCCAATGGTCAGCACGCTCCAGACCTCCAGCGTTAAATAGCAAATTCCTTAATATTATTATGCAATATAACTGAAAAAAAATTAACAAAATGGCACACACTTCTTTGTTTTTCTTTTGTGTACCGTTTCATGAAATCAGTTAATGAGATTTAATATTATCTATTGTTTGTTTACTTAACCCTAATTTTAGTTTAAATTTGTCTAAAATTATTTTGAAGTTAAAAGAATACTTATTCTATTATTATTTTAATTGCATCCAAAACTCAACTCAATATTCAAATCAATACAAGGTGAACGAATGAATATTATGAGGTAGATTGATTAAACATCGTAGTTCTGAATATTTTATAAAGACAAAATTTTGGTGTAATGTAGATAGATAGAATGGGTAAAATTTTGGTTGTAAATTTGTAATGAAGGATTTGAACTTAGACGCAATTTGTTTATCATTATGCTTAGCCCCTTGTGGGTGTAGATTATAAGTTCAAAGTAGGTCAATAACAATAATAATTCACCAATTAGAATTGGATAAGTAGGTAGAATTGAACTAGTTTAATTTTTTTTATTGATTTCTTTATTGGTTAGATTCGAGCTAGTTTGGTTTTTTTATTGATAAGTTATTCATAAATAGTACGGTAATTTTTTGTTGAGATTTGTAGTACTTTTAATA
Source organism: Ormosia semicastrata (assembly GCA_029884595.1). Classification (NCBI taxonomy): domain Eukaryota; kingdom Viridiplantae; phylum Streptophyta; class Magnoliopsida; order Fabales; family Fabaceae; genus Ormosia; species Ormosia semicastrata. The sequence goes on along the minus strand of JAQQTO010000022.1, from coordinate 4,318,840 downwards.
ATAAAAAAGGAATAATAAAATAACCATTCATTAATATATCAAAAACTGTATAAAAAGAATTATAATAATAAGTATGCTTGCTCATCTTAATATAGATTTGAATATGTGAGATCTTGAATATCTTTTAGATTTACCCTAAGTTTATCGACAAAAAGTAAATTGAGGTAGAAAATAACATTGACCACTTAGGATAGGAACACAAGTTTAAATCTTATGAAAAAAATTCTTATAAAAAGATTATATAATTCTCATATTCTTATAATCAAATGACTATTAATTTTATAAGTAATTCAAATGAATCTAATATATAAAAATATATCGTGATCTCACTAGGTTCATTTAAAAGAAAATCTAAAAGTTTTTATTGTTTTCTTATTTAAATAAAAAAAAATAAAGAAAAAAATCTAGAACAAATTCAAATTTTTCTGTTATTTGTTCACACTCAAACAAAGATTAATATTCTTAAGGTACCATTAAGAAAGGATCTAGTCAAAATTCAAACAAAGGTACAAGACATCTCCATTTGTGGAAGCTTACAAATGGCTTTGACAATCAGTCAAAAAGGGACATTCAAAGACATTTTCTATGTACACAAAACGAAAATGGCAGCTACATTAAAAAAACACAAAATCTTTAAATTAAAAGAATTCCCATTTTTGTTTGTATATTTTGGATTCTGGTAATAATAATATTACTTTAGTCACCAAATTAAAACTAGGATTGAGGTGGATTTGACCACCGCTGATTGGGCTCCATTTTCCTTCCTATTTGAGGCCATTTCATTTTTCTTTCTACCATTCCAAATTTCCAAATATATATTCCTTTCCTCTCTCTTTCTCTCACAAAAATCTTCACTTCCCTCCTACCCTTTCCCATCTGCTTTATTTGACTTCATAAGGTGTGTTTCGTGGTTGAACCAAAGCTACAAGTTACAGTTTTTGGCCCATTTTGCATCCCTGGAATAGCTTCAGTCTGAGTTGCATGAGCTGCTAGCTCATTCAAAGGTGTGCTGAAGTTTCTTCCTTTGGTTTCTCTTCCTGTGATTTGAACCTTTTTGTGTTGCAAAGTTTATTGGGAATTTCGGTTTTTCTGGTTTTTTTTCTTAAAAATTTTGCATGGTTGAACACTGATTCATCAGCAAGTTTTTCTGTTTCTTTTTTCTTTTTTAGTCTTAAAAACTTTGGCTTTTTTTTTTTTTTTGATTTATTTGGGTGATTCCTAGTGGGGTTGAAGTTCTTGGGCATGACAAATTCATTTGAGTTTTGTGAAACTGAATGAAATAAGTAAGTTTCTGTACAATTTCTTTGATGTTATGGATCTGAATTGTTTTTCATGTAGTTGAATGGATGAGGATTAATGGGTGTGTTGTTACTTTCTGAGACGAATTGGGTGTATAGAGCTCACGACTCCATAGGAATTGAATAGTTTGGTTCATCAGCAAGAAAGCATTTTGTTCACTTGCATTTTGTTATATTTGTTGTGAAAATTGGCCAATGACATAGGAAAAATGAAGTAATTAATTGTTCTGTTTTTTGGGAATGTGATGGAATGGACACAAGTGTGGAAAGGAGCTTTGTTTGGTGATCAGTTGGTCAATTCTTAGTATTTCTAGTGTTTTACATTTAATTTACGAGCCACTGGTGCATATTTGACCATGGAATGTTAAGGATCGCTGGGAGGCAGGACTGAGAGAGTTGAGAGGAATGAAAAGAGAAATGGAAATGAGAGTGAGGAAAAGGGGGAGATTGTATTCATTTTATTAAGTTGTGCTCACTAGAGAAGGAAAGAATTTAGAATAATTATAGGATGTCACACTTTCACCTATCTTCTTAGCTAGGCATAACTGCAGGGGAAATCTTGGGGGAAGCAAATTCTTCACCATTTTCCCTTGCTTGTCCTTTTTCCTTGCAAACATGACTATGCAAAGTGCATCTTATTTAAAAGAATCTTTTTTTCATATATCTTTCTCCTCTGAACCATTTGGTGAAATTTGGCATAGTTTGTCTTTCAAAAACCAATAATAACATTCTTTCTTGTGGGTTGTCAAACTATGGCATGTTAAAGTCCATTATGTTTGTTTGAGCCATATTTATTTATTTATTTGTTTTAGTGCAGAAATAAACAGTTCTGTACTGCATCCAAATTCTTACACAGCATGGGGTGTTTTGCTGTCTTGAAGAGCAAGAAGAAAAAGTATGATCAAATCATGTACATGAAACGTGTCAGCTATAATGAGCATTTACCTACAGTACTGCCTGAACCTCAAACTCATATTCGCTCACTGCAGTCTGCACCTCCTAGTTTTAGGACCAGAATGAAACCTATTCACCCCATTAATAAAGTTATAAACAACAGAACACGGGCATTATCTGCTCCATCAGCTCTTGATGCGGCAGAACAAGATGCTTTGGCCTCAGTTGAGTATGAGGAACAAGAAGAGTCCAAATACCGAGCTGGATCAATCAAGGAGCAACGTTCATCTAGTCCACAACCTTTACCTCTTCCGTATCCTCAGAGTGGTGGTGCATTGAAGGCTGCTAGCAGCTTTAAGTTAGGGACAGCTAGTGGTCCTCTATATGCTTCAGGACCTTTGCCGCTTCCACCAACTGGCTCACTTCGAAACTTTCTGTATGAGGACATTGCTGCTGCTTGCCACAATTTCTCTTCAGATCAATGCATGTCAGAAGGTTTTTCTTTCACCATATATAAAGCCTCCTTTGGTGATGATGCTTCAAGTTCAAAGAAGTTTGAAGCCACTGTCACTCGTCTTCACCCATCAAATCAGGTACTTTTCTCCTTACTGTTTTACTTTCATCCCTCGGTATCCTCATGTCTAGCAAATGATGACTGGTCATCTTAATAGCAGATGCTTCCTTACCTAAAATAGAGAAGTAATGCCTTACTTCTTATCTTAGAATGGCTAGAATTCCATGTTTTATGTACTTTTTGATATGAGATGTGTTATGCCTTATATTCTGAACCGCTGAATTTCCCAATACATGCTGCAGAGAAATTAGGAGTTTAGGACAGTCATCGAAGTGTTTAGGTTTGTCAATTGTAGTCATCCAACTTGCTATTTAGCAGTGCTTAGACCTTGATCTTCTTGCTGTCCTCCTTACTCTGTTACTTCTTCATGCATATTTGAATATGTTTTCAAACTATTGTGAAATCAAATGCTGAAAATTGTTATGAATTGCACTGTTTCTGGTTCAAACATAATTATGGAATTATTGTTAGCTCTGTGTTGAGAGGTTTATGATTTCCCCCCTGCATAAAAAAAAGGGAAAATTGAAAGCAGCTGAGAACTTTCTGACGTGGTCTAAATGATGTCTTCTTCCAGGGCTTGAAGGAATTTATAAATGAGGTTAATACTCTTGCATCCTTGCAACATCCAAACCTCTGTAAATTGCTAGGATTTCATGCACATGATGGCTCAGAACCGAGGATGTTGGTTTATGAGAGGCTATACCATGGAAGCTTGGACCGCCTGTTGTATGGGAGATCTGATGGCCCATCAATTGATTGGAATACAAGAATAAAAATTGCCCTATGTGCTGCACAAGGTCTTACTTTCTTGCATGAAGAAGGGCCTTTCCAGGTGAACTTTCTATTTTTAGCTTAATTTGGTGTAAAATATATATTATATATTGAATATACAAAACTGAAGCAGCCTTGTGTGATCATGTCTGCTTTTTTTTTTTTTATCTATTTTCATGTGGAGTTTAGATCTCAGTGAGTACCATGGGACCCTGAGTTATTTTGTATTTCTTGATATGGATTGAACAACTATAGGATGAGTAGATATTTTTTTTTGGACTAACCTTCCTTTTAGTACATTAGATTTCAATTAAGTGGTATGCTTCTATCTTTGCTGATATCCCTCTTGATCTTTTGCAGGCAATGTATAATGAATTTTCAACTGCCAACATACAGATTGACAAAGATTTCAGTGCAAAGCTTTCGGGATATGGTTGTGTTGGACATATTCCTGAGGAAGAGATTTCAAGCATTTCATCTGTATGTTCTTTGACTCAAAATCAAAAGTGCTTTGTGTGTGTTATTCTAAAATTCAATTTAAAATTTTCTACCTTTGGATCTTCTTATTTGGCATGAATATTTATTCCATAAATTTTGTTCTCATTCATTCTGTTCATGAATTTATTATTGTACAGGCTGTTGGAAACCTGTCTGTGGAGACATTGGAAAAAGGGATGCTTACTCCAAAGAGCAACGTATGGAGTTTTGGAATTATTCTTCTGGAGCTACTTACTGGCAGAAAGAATCTTGATAGCCGTCACCCCAAGGAGGAGAGGAACCTAGTCAAGTGGAGCCGGCCTTTCCTCGCCGATGATTGTCGACTGTCGTTGATTATGGATCCTCAACTTAAAGGCCGCTTCCCTTCCAAAGCAGCAAGATCATTGGCTGACATTACACAAAGGTGCCTCCAGAAGGAGCCATCAGAAAGACCCACCATGAGAACCGTTGTTACACATCTCAAAATGATACAGGATATGAAGTACTCTTGTAGGTTCCCACTGCGAGAGCCAGAAGCAATCTCTGGAAAACAAATGTCAAGATCGCCAAGTCTTAATGGTATCATATATCATGCACCTAGATTGAGTTTCTCTCCATCACCATCAGTAGTTAGACCATCTGTTTCACCTCCTAGGTGGTCTGGTGTGCCCATCCTGCTTCCTCCTGTTGCCTGTTCCTCCATTCTCTCTATGGAGGAGCTTGATAGGCTGGAAAGCAGAAAATCATCATCCTCAGTTTCTAGGAGAGCTAGTGTTGAAGGATATTGATTGTCTATAATGTTCATTTTTTATTTTATTTATTTTCATTTTTTTATAGGAGATAAAGATGTGGTTCTTCCACCTTTCCATCCCTAAGTATGATGCTGAGAAGATGTTCTTTTGTAGATAATGCAAAGGCTGGTCTGACTGGATTCAATTTGTTACCCCGTTTATATAAAAATTTACATGGTCTCTTAACAGTAACACTATACTCCTTTCTCCTCTCGGCACCCCACCCCACCCCACCCTATCAAAATATTGGATAAGATGAAGTGGCTTGGATACTATTCTTTGGACAACTAATCTGTAATAAAGGAGACATACGTATATACATACATATCACTTCATCCAATTTCAAGGAAGTTTGAATTTAGAGTGTCAGAATAATAATCTAAAGTGTTTGAATAAACACTTCGAGAAGTATTTATGTAAGAATAAAATTTAAAAAATTCATGAAGTTTGTTTTTTTAAGGGGTCTTTAAGGTTAATTTTGTTATATATTATTACAAACACAACTACTGCCTAAGTTGTTTGTTTTAAGCTTTTCACAAATACTTCTTATGCTTTAATTTCTTGCTTCTGAAAATAAACACAACAATTTATTTGATACATATATTCATACATCACTTCCACACCCCATGCGGGATTTCCAGTTTCAAAGAAATTTGAATTTAGGGTGTAAGAATAATAATCTAAAGAGTTTGAATAAACACTTCCGGAAGTATTTATGTAAGAATAAAATTACAAAAATCATTAAGGTTACTTTTATTGAGGGGTCGTTAAGGTTAATTTTGTTATTTTTTCTTATTACTTTCTCTCACTTAATCAGAATCTTTTAAAAAAAGTGTGAATAGTAATGTAAGATGAAAAATGATATATGATGATCATTTTTCTTTAATAAATGAATGTTTGGACTTTGGACGAGTTTATAAAAATATTTTGAAATTCAAATAAATTATTGTGTGTTTATTTTCAGAAGCACGAAATTAATATGAAAGTCAAATAATTCTAATGACATAATAGTGCATAATTAAATGACAGTATAAAAAACTTTTATATTATGTGTATATCAAAATTAAATCTATTTAAAAATAGAATACAATCTCTACAATGTTTTTCCCTGCCAAAAACTATCTTATTATAACTTTTCCTTTCAACAACAATCTTAAGAGTTGATTCTTCTTTCATTTAAATGGTAGATATCAAGCTTATGAGATTTTTTTCATTCATTTTAATTTCTTACACACTTTTCTTTTATCAGTCTTACAATTTTTTATGTTTTCAATAAAAATAATATTTGGCACATATCAAATATGCTCATGTCACTTCACACTTAAGATATATGATAGCATCAAAATATATTTGTAAAAACTAAGATAAGATCAATTATAATCGATAATAAAAACATGAGAATATGAAATTACGTGTATACAAGTGTATACTTGTATACACGTTACATTATTCTTTTAGTAGTACCGTGCAATTCACGGGAAATTCAACTAGTAAAATTAAAAAGGGAAGACAAACAATGGCTATTCAAACTTAACCCACGTGCTAGAGAAACAAATGTAGGTGCCCTATCCCTTTGCCCCCATAACAAAAAGAAGAAATACAATGCCTATTCAAACTTACCGCACATATTAAAGAAACAAAACCAGGTGTATTATGACTTGCAAGGAGATGCTCTCCGTCAACTCCTTGCCTCACTAATTTACAACCTAAAATGCAAACTTCAGCATATACAGCTTATTGAGTATGGGGGTAAAATTCACATCCATAAGACACAAAAAGACAATGCAAAAACAATAGACATCCCAATGAACCTCCTATAATTTTAAAACTTAAGCAATAAGGTTTCTTGTAAAATGATTTTGGAGTAAAAAAGGAAAAAGAAAATGAAGGTGGCAAGGACTTCATGAGAATGAATTGTTTTGGCCTTTATCTTGCCCACTGTTCTCTTCAGGACTGCTTTCCTGCTCCTGAACAGCAGAAGCAGTACAGCAATCCTCATTATGTCTTCCCTCACTTTCATTGGTTGTCTGTGCCTGCACATTTGAATTTGAATTGGTTTGCTGCTCCGATATCAAGCTAGTAAGACCATTTTGCTTCAGGTAGGTTTCCAGCGGGAGATTTGCTTCTCCAAGAAGAGTCATCATGCTCACATTGCTTGGCCCAGCATTCATGTCTTCTCGATCAGGTTGGCAATTCAAGTCCAATTGTCCCTTGGTAGCTTCAGCCACATGGTCTTGACTCCTTGAATCCAACTCATTTGGCACCCTTGCTTCATTCTCCGAACCATCAACTGGAGTTAAATGACGAGAGGAGCTATCTACTTCTGATTCATCCTTGGTCCCCCATGATTGCTGATTTCTCTGAGCAATCTCTGCTTCACGTTCAGATTGACGCTTCTTCTTTCGCATCATCAGGGTTTTAAACCGACGTTTAACTGTCATGCACACATTGCAGGTGCATGTAGGTTTGTGTTTGCCCTTCCCACTTGGTGGCTGGATACACACAATGCAGGAGCACCCAGGTCTATGCCGAGGGTGTTTTGTAGTTGTAGCAACCGGTGTCCTGCCAGAATCACCTGCATCATCTCCAAGTATTGCAGCATTTGCCAAAGCATCCAGTCCAGAAGATTCATGTTCCGGCGGTCTGTGGCTTGCTGCCATTCTTTGTTTCTTGAATTCTATTCCAAAATAATGGATTAAAGTATATCAGATATCAATAATTTGTTGACATGAAAAACATGTCACCATGGCAATGCATTTATGATAGTCACAAAATCATCATCCTTGATCATGCAGCATAATTTGGGATTACAGATTTATCAGTTTCTTCAGCACACAGATAATTTGACTAAAAAGGGTAGGCACAAGACAAAGTAGCAAGACAGAACAAGCACCAACTACATGGTAGCAACTCTGCAGAATAAATCATTACTGTCCAGCACATTTTTTTCATCTTAGACTGCACAAAAAGTCAGTTCTTTCAACTGGCAGCTCAAGATCAGTTAAGAATGTTAACATAGAGGTACTATAATGGCATTTTAAAGTCATTATGTAAAATGCCTTTCTGTGCTTGTCATTGGTACGTCGACAATCATATTAGAAGATGGAAATATAAGATGCTTAAGAATTCAATATTTCAATATTTTTAACCATCCTGAGCATATTTTAAATTGTTTTTAATTGGCATACCAATTGTAGGGATCTTCAACTCTCTTAAATCTTGTATACTCAACATTTTTACATTTCCATACCAAAATGCCAGTGGAAATGGCTTCAAAATGATTATACTGACATAATAATGCACTAATACCCATGCATTCAAACACATGCAGATATTCCCGTCCTCAATAAAGTTTGATGGGCCTTATATGATGAATTGAAGTTTCCCTGTATGGTGTCCAATTAATACAGTAAGTATACAGCTTGATCAATTTGGACTAGAACTTATGGACAAAATACATTTTTGTCATCTTAGACTGCACAAAAAGTCAGTTCTTTCAACTGGCAGCTCAAGATCAGTTAAGAATGTTAACAGAGGTACTATAATGGCATTTTAAAGTTATTATGTAAAATGCCTTACCGTGCTTGTGATTGGTACGTCGACAATCATATTAGAAGATGGAAATATAAGATGCTTAAGAATTCAATATTTCAATATTTTTTACCACCCTGAGCATATTTTAAATTATTTTTAATTGCCATACCAATTGTAGGGATCTTCAACTCTCTTAAATCTTGTATACTCAACATTTTTACATTTCCATAATAAAAAGCCAGTTGAAATGGCTTCAAAATGATTATACTGACATAATAATGCATTAATACCTATGCGTTCAAACGCATGCAGATATTCCCGTCCTCAATAAAGTTTGATGGGCCTTATATGATGGATTGAAGTTTCCCTGTATGGTGTCCAATTAATACAGCAAGTATACAGCTTGATCAATTTGGACTAGAACTTATGGACAAAATTCGTAAATAAGATACTTAGAGGCTTTTACATTTTTCATTTGTGTTTTTTTTTTTCCCATTTTTTTTAGAGAGGCAAAAAGGGAAGAAAGAGAATCACAATGCTAGGAACAAGGAAATAGTTTAATAGAGAAACTCATCAATTATAAATCACTCATCAACAACAGCATCTGACTCACATAATAATCCCAGTTCACAGAATATCTTACTAATCCGATTTCTACTATGATAAGAAACCCTATGTTTCCAAACTCATCGTAATTTAAATGGGAAGCCCATTTGAGAGCCCCAATCTACCACTATCCCTAAGAAAATCTATTTCTCAAAATACTTTTCAAAACATTAATTTACAAATGGCATCTACATTAAATCACAAATAAAAGGTCGTTGATCAAAAGAGTAGTATGCCCTGGAATGCAGACATGTTTCAGTACTATTTGTAACTACCAATAGGAAAATGCTGTCATAAAAGAAGCACAGCATCATTAACAATGCAAATTTCTGCAGATGAAACCATTTTCTACCAGTATTTGTTGATCAGCAGTGGCTAGAAAGCATCGTGTGTATTTAAAGGAATTCAAGAAATGGAGACATACCTTTGTTCAGTCTCAGAAGATTATCCAGTTCCCTTGGGTTCAATTCATTGGGAGCAGAACATGAACACCTGTTGACAGCATTGCAGAAGCATAAAGGTCTTACTAAGAACATCTTTTGTTAACAACTGCATTGCAGTAGAAAGTCTTCTGCTCACCTGCTCTGATCCCATAAATTCTCTGCACATGTCCACTTAGGGGGAACAAGTACATCAACTGGCAACTTACGCCATTTTGAACAACTATCACACTGTGTCCACTGCTCATTTATCCTGAGGTCCAAATATACTCCAAATTGAAATACTCAATTGAAATATATAAGCTGCTGTATTAGTACAACTTGGAAAAGAAATTATAAAGTTCAACAGAAAATAGGAGGGATGGTAAGAGAGGAAAAACCTAACACATGCAATAAACGGAAAAAAAAAACTAACGCACATATCTTACCCACTTGAGCGGACTACAAATATACTCCTCTTACCAAAGACAGGAGGTTCCTGCATGAATTGAAAAAAGTCAACTCCCATGCAAGATCTTAACAGGCTGTATAATAAAATTTAATCTTATTTACGAAGTCTGAGTGGAGACTTTACTTCAAAAGTTTATGTATTATGACCTAGAAACCAATTTCATATACTTTAGGTTTACATGCAATGCAATCCACATAAATCTAAGCACCACAGTGTGCAAAGCATAAGATGAGCTGAGACTAAAATTTGTAACCCTTATACTTGTTAGTGTCTTGACACACTGATGTGGGTAAAAATCCTTTTTCTTTTTTTTCTTTTTTTAAAAAAAAGTTGAGTAAATTACATTGACCACTTAACCTGAGGTTTGAGAAACCTATGCCTTCATCCCCTCTTGTTTAAAATATTACCCAGACATCCCCTACCCTTTAACTAACTTGCTTTTTTCCCTAAACACATACTTGCCATTAAAGCAGCAATAGGTTTTGTATAACAGGAACTAGAGGAGTGTTTTAATAAGCTTAGCAAATTGCAAAACTCAGGGGAGGTCAACTACTGATGTATACTTTACTACCCATATCTGAAAAGTTCCTATGTTTTACATGTCATATTTTCTTCTTTAGATTTTATTCACCTAGATGGAAGAAGTTTGGATAGAAGATGGATGCATTAATAAACTCATTAGAACTACCCAAACTCCTATATTTTTGGGGAAAGTTGGTTTCTGTTTAACTAAACAGACACCAAAAGCATCAACTTCACCTCACCCATATATATTCGCATAGATAAGAACCCAAAAAAATAAAATCGAAAGAATTCACCAATAGAATATGTAAATTTTATAAAAATTACTGATTCTTATAAATAGTTTACTTACTTCATATTCTTCAAATACATGATCCTCAATCATGACAATGCTTGGCTTAACTGTTGGAGGTGGACGGAGCAAATCCTGAGCCTCTTCCCAAGTAAGTTTCAGCTCCAGTGCATCCTGGCTATCAATAAGCAACCTCTTACTTTTTGACCCTATATTTCGAGCTCTTTTCTTCTCAGGAACCTGCATAGGTGGCAAAAGCAACCCCTCTCTTTTCCTGCTTTCAGGCATCTCAATATTATGCCAATTCAAGTCACCACCAGCTGAATTCCATTTTTTAGACAGCGCATGTAGGTGGGTTTCTGAACTGCCCTTTTGTGACTGAAGAAGGCCAGAGTAACCACTTAATATAGGTAGATTCTCATAAACACCAGAATAGGAAGTTTCACTTGAATGAGAACCATTGGGCATATTAGACGGATGAGTTTCCTGCTTAATAGGCGATTAAATATCAATTCTAAAAGTTTGAGTTTGCTATATGAACTAAAAGTGGCTGTTACCTGTCCTGCAGCAGAATTTGTTGCCTTCCTAAACCCCATTACAAGTTTCCCCTCAGGGTCCATACGGCTAAATGTTACTGCAGCATTTTAGAAAAAATTTAAACATTTTGTTAACCAAATTTGAACCGTAGATGAAACAAAAATTAAGAAAAAAAGAAACAACTATATGTTGCAATAGATGTTTAGAAATGGTACAGAAACCAACTGCTTTTCATTGAAGAGAAACCAATTGACTATATCCGCAAAAACATGACAATGTTTAGCTCAATGCTTTTGGTACTTTGTCAAAAGAACAGTTAAAAAATAGGAGTAAAAATTATACAAACTTCATAACTTTCTCAGAAGATAAAGAAAATAAAGGAAAATAATTTGCAGTCAGTATCTTAAAGCAGCATGTCTGCTAGGTATTATTATTGATTAGTTATGAGCCAGAAATTTGCAGAGACTAGGATGAATGTTCGTAAAAGACAAATGTAGAAGAAATATAATAATCTCCAAACTTAAGCAATGTTTCAGTAAAGAAATATGATTAAAAAAAGAAGGGAATTTTTTTTTCCATGTGATGTATCTTTTCTTAGATTTGGTAATTTAACTAATTAATTTTCAGTAAAATTTACCGGTATCTCCAGCTTGCAATTGCATAGACTGAATGCAGGGAGTTACACCTTCTAAAACATACATCCTGCTGTTATTATTTGGCCAAAATCTAAACTGAAACACCCATTCTTTTCCTTTTACATCTTGAATTCGTAAAGGAAGGCCCTCCGGTTGAGAGATAGCAGGAAAATATGCCTGCACAATGCCCACCTCTTTCAGTTCTAACAAATTACAAGCCTCATCAAGAAAAATGACTTTTAGTGGAATTATTGGTTAATACAAAATGACAACAAAAGATGTAAGTTCAACTGCTAAGTTGAGAAAACTTACTTCAGCACATGCTTTTGGTAGAACCAAGCGACCAATTCGACCAGCATCACTTGCACTAAGCATCTTTTCAAAGAGTGGCACAATGGTGGAATTTGAACTTGAACATATCATGCATCATGGTTAAGGAAATATTTTTCTAAGGTAAAGAGAAGTCATCAAAACAATAACACGTTTATCACCCTACATAAAGTATCTTGCCAATAATTAACAATTCGTAGAACTAATTATAATGCTGGATACTCTCCAGATATTTGCTGCAACTCTTGATCTGTAATCCTAGGCCAATAACGGGGAAGTAACTGATTTCTTCCCCGTCCTTCTGCAGGAGGCCTTGCTACACGAATCTGGGATGCCATGCCTGCATTTGCTTCTAAGCCTGCGGCAAGAGTTGATCTAGGGGGCTTAGGTAAAAGATGGCGAGACCTAGATCCTGGTAGAAGTGGGGGTGATGTTTTACATTGTTCCCTTTCATCAACAACGGCACTGTGAAAGGGATTTGAATTTCCTAAAGGAGCAGCAAGGGTCATACTCAAATTTGTCTGTGCCAATGATTCATATATATCTCGCATTTCCATGTCTGCCTTACAGTTGTCTGCTTTGGTAGACTTAGATGATCCATTAGACTCACGATGAAATTGTGATATCAAAGTGCTTCCAAGTTCTCCAATCGAAGGTGAAACTTCTTCCAGTTTCATTTCTGCAGAAGGCCCATTTGTATCAACATTATGAGGTTTGAGCCAGTACCTCAGCCCATGATTCTCTGCATAATGCCCTACTTGCATGCCCCTCACATTTAATTGGTTAGCCAGAGATGTGCACTGCTGTTCACTGACATTTTTTACCTTTGATGTCCCAGATCCAATAGGCTTTTCAGTACTTGCAACCTGTCAAACGAACATACAGTTAGACTTAAAAATTAAAGCATCAACATAAAATAACCATATATGCAAGAAGCAACAAACTATACATGGCAGAACATATCTGTATTGCAGAGTTCACATAACAAAGTTTTTTATTGTTACCTAGATCATAGAGCATTCAATTTACCCTCTAAATGCTAATCAATAATTAACTTACCAACCTCATGATGAAGCAAGATTCAGTAAAAAATTAACCAGAAAATTAAGACCAGCAATCTAACTTTATAAATAATAATCTAGTTGAGGAAGTTGTGAAGATCAATTAAGGTAACCACATTTCATCTGTTTCCATAGTCGTGAACATAAGTGACTAGTTAAATAACTGAAATGGTAAATTATCTTACAGGTTGAAGTCCTGAATTCCTTGCGCAGTTTATACAGCTTACACCACCGGTATCTAGTAACTCAAGCTGAGACCTAGAGGCAACGCATCCACAATGGAGATGCTGTAGATAATAGTACATATAGGATCACTGAGCACAGTGTAGCACGTGGAAATACAGAAATTGGGTAACTCTGTTAAATATACTCTACCTTGCCACATGAAGTACAGTCTCTCCAACCAGCATCATTCGAGTGGAACAAATCACAAAATGTTGATTGCTCATAAGCAGAACTAGAGTAGACGAAAATTCAAAGTAAGAATATGAGCATGAAGTTGTTACTTGGTAATGTCCAACTTCAATTAAGCAAAGAAGGTTTGCAGATTTATTGATCAAAGTCACTAGGTAATCCAAAGGGCACATGTTATCTAGAAGACATTGTTAACAAATAATGGCATAACTCAAGTAAGGAAATCAAAATTATAAGATCAACTTGTCACAATATTTTCACTCAGTACTTGCTTGAAAACTTTGTCATGAGCCACAATAGTGGAAGCATATGTATTAATTCCAATAATCTATTATGGAATTATCATATGATGTCGTCCCATGCTCATTATGTGTTTCCTAACCAGATAATGATATTAGGCACCGTTGAAATTCAACACAATTTTGATAACGAAAATTCAGCCAGAAGAAATTCTGTTCCTGTATGTATCTCACACAAGCTTCATAATCATACAAACCGGTTATATAATTATCTGGTTTTTTCTTGCTTTTTGTTTTCATTTCTTTTTCCCATTTTTCAGGAAATCTTATCATCTTATGTTACTTCATATTTATTACCAAAATGAGTTTTTTGGTCACTTATACAAAATATCTGAAAAATTAATACAGTAAAACATGAATATACGACACAAACAACGTTTTAAAATTGTGGTCCACAATTACGGTTTAGCGACCCAATTTTACCTTTGATCAGATCAAAAACCAACTACACAATTTTTTTTTATGAAAAAAAGAGAAAAAGGTGTGTAAACACCACCCGTCCACCGCACCAACTTTGGAAAATCAAGAGGGAGAAAAAAAAAAAGGGCTGTCGTAAACAAAGTAGCCAAAGGTCAAAACTTTTATTGAAAAAGAATGAAATTAACAACTTCAAAGTAAGTTTCAAAGGAAAAAAAATCCAAAAAAAATAGAAAAAATAAAATAAGAAAGCCATAAATCAGCTATTACTCCTGAGCTACAGTTCCGTCCGTACAATTTCACATCAAGTTATCAAGTCACGCGTATTAATTTGAAATCTAGAGTATTATTACCCGCACTTATCACATAGATCCGCGAATTCGCCAGATCGCAAGGCCCAACCTTTGCGCCACCGAATCGACGTTGAGGTGGCGCATGCCACGTTCATGCAACTCCTTGACTCCATTTTCAACCTCAATTCCACTCCACTACATCCAATCACAACAAAAACATAAAAAAAAATAATTAAAATTTAGAACCCTAACAATCACCTTAATTTCAGAAAACCTCACCAACCTCACCGAGTTCAAAAACACGACACAAAATCAAGCAACGGAAAAGCATGCATACCGAAATTAAACCGAAGAACGAAGCTCGAGTTGCTACTAGCGGTTACCGGAAGTTCACGATAAGCAGATTCGTTCGTCGGTGATTTCTAAGGGGAGAAGGCGCCGCACGTGCAGCGGTTTTGGATTCGCATTCGCGGAGGTGCGAAGCGAGTTTTGACCGGAGAATCGTCGGAATCAGAACAGAGAATTAGAAACAGGCGGAGATTTGAATCACCGATGACCGGAGAGAGAGGAAGCGAGGACGGAGCTTAGAGAGAGAGAGAGAGAAGGCGTGTGCATGCAGAAATAAGAAAGGAGAAAGAAAGAGGCACAAAATGCATGCACGATGATTATACTTCAAGACTCGGCGAACTCTCCCACTAGCCCATTTTTTATTTTAATTTTATCAGATTTTTTGGTAAAAGTATTAATTATTAATTTAATAATAATAATAATAATAATAATAATAATATTATTATTATTATTATTATTATTATTAATTGTTTCTGTTTCTTTTCAGTAAACGTTAAATTCAAATAGGAACTTGCATAATAATGTGTAATAAATTTTACTTACAAATGAAATGAGATTTTTTTTTCTCTCAACCTTGATTGAGTGTGTTGTTCGTTTGAGTATAAAAAATTCAGTATTTTCTTTTGTTCTTTTTAAGTGAAGTTAGATATGTTTTGAGACAAATTTTGGGAAATATTTTCAGAAGCTGATATAAACTAAATGAAAAAATTGAAGTTGGAAAATAATTATTGAAATTGTAGTTGGATTTTAAAATGGGATCAAGATTAAAAATCATAAAGTTAATTTTCAAAAGTTGATATAAACAAAATAAAAAAAAATTGAAGTTGGAAAATGATGATTGAAAATACTGCCGTTGAATCCGAAAATAAAATCAAAATTAAAAATCAGAAAATTGAATAATTCAAAATAGAGAATTGCAAATACAGAAAGTAATATATACCAAACAGGTTTTCAATGGGCCAATGGCTTTCTTAAACGAAAGAAAATATTTTGGAAGGAGTTGAGTTGTTACTTTTTTTTTGGTGCAAGAGTTCTTACTTTTTATTATTATATTGTTGACTCGTTTCTCAAAATCAAATAAAAAATAAAATATTTCCAAACTCCAAACTAACAGATAAATACGTAGAAATAAAGCGAGTAAAGTGAAAATGAGACGGCTAGCACCGCAAAATGCGCCACTAATATACAGTTCGATTGTCACGGATTTACTATTTTGTCCTCCATACTGTTCGCGACTGCATTTGAGCATACTGCATTTGAACTTGCAGTTAAAAATTAGCCTTTATGTATTTTTAAATTCCGTTTAGGTTATATTTTGGATAATTTCAACTTAGATAATATCTTAAATTATTTTAAAATTTATAATTATTTTTTATAATTAATTATAATTAATAAATTAATTTTTATTTAAATTAATATTTTTATATAATATAATAATATATTTATATTATTTATTTTAAAATATATATTATAAAATATATTTTAATTTAATTTTTTTTTATTTTTATAATTTTATAATTTAATTATATATAATATTTAAATTTATACATTCTATTCATATATTAAATTGGCTAGTTTAAGTTTAATCATTATCAAATTTTGACCTTGTTAGATTTGGGTCAAAAAAATGATCCAATAAAAAATATCGAACTCGATTTTAATTAAGTCAAATCCATCTTAACACTTTTAATGTATATCCCTTCTTCTATGCTTATTGGATGTTTGTCCTTTTTCGTCCATTCGTCTAATTTCAAATTGAATGTGGACCCAATTTGACGTTGGTCAATGATCGTGTATTGGTTGGATAGTATGAAGCGCATAATACGAGATACAATATAAATATGAATATAGAGACATATAAAGTTTAAAAATTATAAGATAAAAAAAATATATATATATAGTTATAAAATTTATGTAAAAAAATTATAATTTATTAATATTATTTTTATAAATTTAAAGAAATTTATAATATTTTTATTATATGTGTTAATATTTATTATTTAATAAATTTTTTTAAAAAATATGAAATATAATTTTTATTGATATATTTTAAAAAATTTAAACTAATTTTTATTAATAGAATTAATCATGTATTATATATGTGCATAAAAAAATTAATTAGAGGGAATATTGATATAAAACATTTTTAGGTGATGATGAAGTGGACGATTTATATGAGCAAAGATAGAAGGAAATAGAAAAATAATGATGTATAAAAAGATAAAATTTAAAAATCTAATAGTGATGTGTAAAAAAATAAAACTTAAAATATTGATATATAAAAATAGTTGCTTGAGACGTTAGTTGTGTGATTAGGTTTAAGTGAATTACAGGCTTACTAATTGAACGTTAATCATGAAAATTAATTTTTTTTTTAAAATTAATAGATCGTATCCAAGTTATGTTCTAGACGTATCCAAATGTATCTGAGACATATTCAAGTGTATTAAATATATTTAATGGTATCTGAGATATATCTTAATTAAAAAAATTAATTCTTTTAATCAAATATATTTTAACATATAGGATAAGTATATTATATTAGTGTTCTTATATATGTTTAATATAGAGACATATTCAATACATAAATATATTTTAAAAATAACGTCTTTGTGCTTGTATGAATTTGGAAGCTTCCTTCCTGGTGACATGTTTTTAATATATTATAGCTTACCAAAAAATATAAACTATAAAAATATATATTATAATAATATAATAATTAAAAAAATTATTTTTGATACAGTATGCCTAAAATGTTTTACATTATTATTATTATTTAATTATATTATATTATATATTTCTAAATTATTACAAAAATTTAACTATGAAAAATTTACAACTACTATTTAGAAATCTTGACATTTTTAGTGGAGTAATTATTATGACGTCATTCTATCCTGTGATGACGATGAAGTGAGAGAGGGCAACGCAATGAGAATGCGGAGTCACGTCGACAGGTAAAGGACAGTGACATCGCCATCTGCGTCTGAGCTGATAGTGGTGGCAGTGGCACGCGTGATCGGTGTGGCTGGGAACAGTCTGAACTCGAAGAACGGTAACCAGGTTCTTGCTTTCCGTTTGCTTTGCACTCAGCAAATAGAAAAATGATTATGTCATATTTTAAATTTTATTTTTTATTATATAAGTCTATCTTTTTTTTTTTTATCTTTATTATATAAGCCTGTCAAATAATAAGATTCTTTTTTTTTTTTAAATCTCCAAATAAATAAGATTCTTTTTCTTCTTTTTGAGCTGACAAATAAACAAGATTCTTATTAGTTTAATGTATAAATTAGTATATTTATCGATGTGTAATTACGCTAAATATACATATAAATAATTAAGATTCTTATTATTTGACGACAAATGCATAAAATGAAAACATATAATTACGCTAATAATATACTAATAAATAAAAATAAAGAGCCATTCTCATTATCTTAATTCTTAATGGTTTCAATCTAATGAATCAGCAAATGTGTTAAATATCTATATTAAGGAGTGAAATTTTATATAAAAATATAATAAGATTCAATGAAATATAATCCATTATTCGAAAACTAAATTAATTTAAGTTTTCATAAAATAATATATTTTTCTTCATATAATATATATATATATATATATATATATATATAAAATTTAAATATTTAGCATTGCATGGAATTGAAGATTTTATGTGAAAATATATTAGTATTTACATTTATAGGAGTGAAAATTTGACATAAAAATATAACTAAATTAATTAAATATTTTAAAAATATTTTCTTAGATATATATATATATATATATATATATATATATATATATATATATATATATATATATATATATATATATAATTTGGTGTAAGGGAGGGCCAAGGCCCAAACAAAAAACCAATTAATTAGAAGACATTATGCAAGGAAAAGAAGCCCATGAAATATCAATACTAATTAGCAGAGGAAGGTCTCCTAAAGAAGCCCATTGACTAAAATTAGGGTTTTTTTTTTTTTAATTCTACTTGAAATGGAAACACGGCATTGTGTTCACTAAATATACTATTACAGATATATCATGTTATTAATAAATGTCGTTAACTTATAATTTTACAGTATAAATATCATTAATAAATGTTTTATAATCATTTAAGGATATATAATAGTGATTATAAAAGAAAATAGTGATTATAACATAGTCTCTCACCTATGAAGGATATTTTAAAATACCAAAAAAAAAAAAAATAGTGAATATGAAAGAAGAAAGAATTTTTGCTTTAGGAATCAATTTATTATCCCCTTCAAAAGTGGGGTAAAAAAACTAACGGATAAATTTTCAATATAATTATATTTAAATGTTATATTTGAATTTTTTATTCAAAATGTATGGTATGGTAATTATAAATGGTGATAGAATTTTTCCCTTAATAATAATTTAGGTATAGCCCTGAAAATGTGGTGAAAACTTAAGAGATTTTTTTTTTAATTTGTGACAGTATATGTTTCTTCTTTATTGGTATATATCTATATACTTCTAATATATGTTATGCTAATTGTTAAATAATTCCTTTTTTTATCACAGGAAGTAGTAGTGTTATTAATGCTTACATGTGTTTGTTAAATGGTAAATTATTATGACTCAAATTATATTGTTATATCTCAAGATGATATTAAAGGTTGGATCTTTTAGACAAAATAAAAAAAATAATAATTTTAATTTCTTTGATACTAGCTTCTTTTGTCTTCTCCATGCATTATACTAATTTTTTTTTTTCAATTACTGCATGTCGGATTCATACAAAACTCTAGGGCGAATCTAAAATAGATAACTAAAAAACTATGAATGTGAATGTTAGTTTTTTTTGTTTTATGAAATTCTAATTTCATAGATCTATAGCATTACAATGCAACAAAGGAACAAGAAACTGAGGCGGATCTTCGAACTACACATTGGACTCACCCTGTCTAGCTACATGGACAAGCAGATCCGCCACTTTATATTCTCTAGAAACATAACCACAATCAAACAAAGAGAAGCAGGATGCAAATAAAACAATATCTCTAAGAATATTACCATTATAACTCAAGGCAATTGTTAATATACACTCTACTATTTTAGGATATATGACAAAACTTCTATTTTACTTGTAATAGCAAGTTCTTTTTTTTTATGGTTATATATATATATATATTACACATCATCACCATTATTTGTCATCATCACCATCATCATTCTTCATCCAATCAATCACCTACTTGGTTATAGTTTATCGTTGACACATTTTTTTGGGTTATATTATTCATTTTTTAAAGTTACATAATTGTATAAATAATATCAATTAAAATAATATCGCTTAAAATTATACTTAATTTTATATTTTTTCATAAATAATTATGTATACTAAAAACTTTATAAATTTTAACTATAATATTTACACATAATAAATTTTTTAAAGGAAAAAACCGTTACAATTTTCTATGTGTGGATGTGTAAGGAGTTTATATATATATATATACTAATTGATAATGTTATCGATTTTAAATGATAAAAAAATATTACCAGATTTTACTTGATAATATTTATACACAATAATATTTTTTTAAATATTTTTTTTTCTAAAATTATAAATGTGCATGCTAAAAATTTTATAATTTTAACGATAATATTTACACAGTTATATAACTTTAAAAAAATGAATTAACAAGTTATAAGTTATTTATCATAGTCATTGAAGTATTTTTCAACCCAATCAACAACTATGTTTAACTCATGCAGGGTGTTTTCCAAATGAACTCGTGTAAACCCCATCTCCCAGGCAAACAGGAGGCCTTCTGTAGCAGCTATATATTCCCCTCTTTTCGGATATGTGCATCCCTGAATGTTAGTTTTTTATTTTATTTTCTAATGTAAAATTTAATAGGATACACATTATATTTACCAAATTTTTATTAAATATCGTATTACAAATATATATGTTATCTTCTATTAGGTGTCCATTTTGTATATTCTTGATAATGAGGATGAAAAACTAAGGGATTAATTTTTAATATCATTCTTTTTCTAAATGTCATTAATGAATTTTTTATGATTTATTAAGGGCATATTGATGTGCATAATTTATATATATTTTTATATCTTTAAATTTAACAATCTTGTTATTCTAGTCTTTATTTTAATTAATTTAATCTCATTCTTTAATAATTTTATTTTATAGATTAGTGTGAATAAAGAACGGTGAAAAGGACAAATTTGACAAGAATTATTAAGTTGCAAACATAAAAATTAGGAAAATATTTTATGTAATTTTTATACATATATTATATTTTTATTGTATGTTAATATAAAAATATGTTAAATTAATTTATATGTATAATATTTTTGTGAGATACAAAATAAGTTTGTAAATGAATTAAAATAATTAGACGTATAAAAGTAAGATGAATAACAAAATGTAAAAATTAAGTGTAGCGTCTGGAGCATACATAGAGTTGCTGTTGTGCAGAGCTGTGGAAAAAATTTGAAATGAACATGTCAACATGATGTTTGAACGTACAAATATAGAAACTAAGGCCAAGTCTAATATACACCCTCTAAAGGAGGGTGTATGGTATACCTTAAAATTTAAGTTATTAATTTATTCATAAAATAAATCAATGCTTTAGATCAATTATAAGAAACTTGTTTAGCGGTTTCTTTTTTTTTAGTTTTTTTTTAATTTTTTTTTTTAGTTTTATATGTTTTTTTTACATATTACCACCATCACCATTGGTTGGCGGTCATTGTCATTGTTTGTCGGTCACTACCAATACCTTTCAATTTTTTTAAGTTGTATAACTGTATAAATATTATCATTTAAAATTTATAAGATTTTTTAACAAACACAATTCTAGTTTTAGGAAAATCGACTACCTCCAATTTTTTTAAGTTGTATAATTGTAAATTTAATCGGTTAAAATTTATAAGATTTTTCAACAGTTATAGTTATAGAAAAAAAATTTAATATGCACAGTTATTTATGAAAAAATATAAAAATTAATATAATTTTAACTAGTATTATTTATACAGTTGTATAAATTTAAAAATAGTGAACAATAGTCAGTTATAGGTGGCTGGAGGTGGCCCGTCGACAAATGCTTGGAGGTTGCCAGAGGTTGGCTAGCGGCAATGGTGGCCAACGGTGTTGGTATCGGTGACCTAAAAAAATGTAAAAGCAAAAGTGGCAAGTAACCTCTAAAAAAAAATTTACTATTATAGATAAAAATTTAAATATATGATACAATTAAACTTGACAAAGTGCATAATAACACCTGCCTAGAAACTAGTGGTAAGCTAAATGGGGCCATCAAATAAAGGAAAGAGCTCACGGCCTTTGAACTTTGTTGAGCCCATGTTGATGTTATTAAGATAGATGCTCGTGGGACCCATGATTTAAAAACAAAAAAAAATTAAAAAAATAAAACTTAATTCTATTTTTTTATATATTATATATATTCTATTAATCAAATTATGATATATGTGTATTTTTAAAAAATAAAAAATATTAATAAATACATGTCATAATTTTGTCTTATTAAAAACTAGTATTGTGGCCCTATAAGCTAACTCTTGGTCACCAATTGATGTGCACAACATAAAAGAGGTGGAAAAGTTTAACATGCTCGTAACAAAATTAGGAGCATGGATACTCCAAAAAATCATAATTATTGATTGTAAACTAAAGTTGATTAATGATCTAAAATAATTACTTGATAATTGTATAATAGGTAAATCTTTAATTGCATAAATTGAATTTACCATTACTTACACAAAAATTACTATTTATTTTCTTCTTATTCACCACTTATTAGTTTTTACGTATATTAATTCATGATCTAGTGACAAATGATTAGTGTCAAATGATAATTTAAGCTTATTATATAGTGATTTAAATTTAAGTTATTCATCACCACTACTTACACATAAATCACTATTTACTTTCCCCTTATTCACCACTTATTAGTTTTTACATGTATTAATTCATAATTTGATAACCTGTGATTGGTGCAAAATGGTAATTTTAGTTCAAGTTATTTATTACTATTACTTACACAAAAATCGTTATTTATTTTTTCCTTATTCACCACTTATTATTTTGCACATAAATTAATTCATGATTTAGTGACCAATGATATGGTGACCTATGATGGGTGCCAAATGGTGATTTTAAGTTTATTATGTGGGTATTTTAAGTTCAAGCTTCATTGCTCCTATTTACACATAAAGCATCATTTAGTATGAGTCGAAAGAGAATATTAAATAATTAAGACTACCACCCATTGCATGAGATGATTAAAATTAGATTATCAATCAATTAAGTTAAATAAAATTGGTTCAAGTGGAATCAAAATACCCTTGTTTAATTGGTATTGCTTCGTCTCTTGTTAGTTTCCATGTCTCTTTTGAATTTAATTAATTAGTTTTACTTTTCTTTAGTTTTAATCAAATTAAAATTTCTTTCAACAGTTTAAATAATAGTAGAGTTAATTGGTACTTAGTAAATACTCTCTATAAGAATAATATTTTATTCACTATTTATTACTTGGTCGATTTTGTGCACTTATGAATTTCCCTATCATATACAATAGTAATTATAAAAAGGATAGACTTTTGTCTTTAGAAGTCAAATTAGTATGAAAAAAATTAAGAGATAATTGTCAATATAATTATTTATGAATGTTATGAATGAAATTTTAATTCAAAGAAACAGTAAAGTAACTATAAATTATGATAGAATTTTTACATTAGTAATAAGTTTAGTATAGTCGTTAAAAGATGGTAGAAATTTAATAGATGATTATTTATTTTTATAATAGTATACGTTTTTATTTGTGGGTATATATACACTTTTTATATACATATATTAATTGTTAAATAATTCTTTTCTTATCACATGAAGTAGCAATCCAATTAACGCATACATCATTTATATAGAATTTGTTAAATGATAAATTGTTAAGACTCAAATTATATTATTATATCTCTACTTGATATTATTGGTCATATCTTTTAGACATAATAAAAAAAATTAATCATAATTTTAATTTATTGATACTAGCTTCTTTTATTACCTCCATTCATTGTATGAAAAATTATTTTAATTATCCTGTCGATTGGATGGGTACAATACTCTAGAGTGGATAGAAAACAGGTAACTAAAAAAATTATGAATGAAATTTTTTTTCCCTTGCAAAATTGAATAAGAAGCACGACATTGTGTTCACCAAAGTTTTATTAAATATCCTATTAAAGATATATCATGATCTATTAAGAGTTCACTTCTTATGTTCTTAATAACGGGGTGGAAAATTAAGAGATTAATTTTCAAGATATTTTCATATATAAATGTCATAAATGAATTTTTTATAAAGGTTATACTATAGTGATTATAAAAGATAAGGCTACGTTTGAAAGCCATGATAGTATAAAACCTAATAGTATAAGATAGTAGAATAAAGACTGATAGTATAAAAAACTTAATAAGTTTTTTTATAATTAGACATTTGGTACCTAATAATATAAGAATATTAATAGTATAATAATTATTTAATATGACTATAATACCCATTGGGGAAATCCTAATTTGGGATTTAGGGTTTGTGAAAATCCTAATTCTAAGATTGAATAACCAAGGATCTGGTGAGAAGGGGCTATACGAGGTCCTCCTCCATGGTTGCTGGGTTGCAACTTCCTGAATGAAGAAGATGAAATGCAGACCAATTGCAACGGCCAGTTGAGCACGACAATGAGATCTTCGAGATCTTCCATTCATGGAGGCTGCCTTTCCATTCATGGAGATCTTCAAGAAAGGAGTTGGGCAGAGCGCCTCTGCCATGGCTGCAGCGGCCATACAGTGTAGTGATGAGCAGAGAAGAAGAGACCAATCGAGTCTCTGGTTGATGCTTGCTCACCCACGCACGCCACGGCAGACTCGGAGATGGTGTCCATAGGGGAGGCAATGAATGAGACAGAGAGGGGAAGGTTGCAAGAGAGATGGGATGGATTGTAGGGCTAGAATGAAAATCTTATCAGATCTTATCCTATGGTAGAGGAGAGAATAATTTTATCAAGTTATAACAGGATAAAAAAGACTAACCTGATATGACTATATAATCATGTGAGTGCATCAAACATCTTATATAACTTGATAGTATAAGCTTATAGTATTAAATCTTCTTTATATGATACACCAAACACAGCTTAAGATTTTGGCTTTATAAGAGTCAGAATAGTATACTCCATAAATCAGGGGTGAAAATTAAGAGATAAAATCTCAATATAAATTTCTATAAATGTTATCAATAAATTTTTTCATTCAAAGGTATATATACTAAAGTAATTATAATTGATGACATGATTTTTATATTAGTGATAAGTTTGGTATAGCCTTAAAAATAAGGTAAAACTTCTAAGAGATGAATATTTACTTTTATAATAATGTACTTTTTTTATTTGTGGGTATATATTATATATACTTTTTAAATACATATTTTTTTATTGTTAAATAAGTCCTTACCACGGGAAATAGTAATCTTGTTAAAGCTTGCATAATTTATATTAGGTTTATTAAATGATAAATTGTTAAGACTCAAATTATATTGTTATATCTCAAGTTGATATTATTGGTAGAATTTTTTAGACAAAATAAAAAACAAAGTAATTGGGAGATAATTTTTACAATCAGAAAAAACGACTGGAATAGGAAGATATAGAACCATTGATCTTTACTAATGAAGATTGTGAAAAGCCCAGATTCCTGATCTTTCTCATCAAACAAAGAATATATAGATAGTACCAAAGATGTTGAAGAGAGAAGAAAGTGTTGGGTTTGATCCAAATTCTATTAAAATTTGTTATTGCTAGTTTCCTATTTGTGAAGATATGCAAAGATATGTTAATGTATGTCAAGATATGTTAAAGATTTATTAAAAGATTTGAAAAAATATGTTAGAGATTTGTGAGATATGAATAAAATTTGTGAGAGGGCAAAAATATGTCAAGATATGTTAAAGACTTATTAAAATATTTTTAAAATATGTTAGAGATTTATGAGATATGAATAAGATTTGTTTACAATTGAAAACTATGAAAGATGGGTTATAAATACTTGTATTTGGGAATTTATAGGGTGATGAGAGTGAGAATGAGAGTTTGAGAGAGATTGTCTTGTAATGTCTGCAGGTTAGATTTGTTTTGATAATAGATTTGACTATTCTCATCCGTGAATATAAGCATATTAGTTGAACCACGTTAAATCTTGTACGTGATTTGTATAATATTTTTTTCAATTACTAATATTTATTACATGTTTGTGTAGAAGGGGATGTGATATTCCCTAAACAAATTGATAGAGATGTGATATTCCCTAATAATATTAATGGGGATGTGGTATTCTTTAAAAAATTGAAAGGGGAATGTGGTATTCCCCCATTAGAAAGCTCAATGTTGGATAGGAGTCACATGTTATTTTGTATGTTAATTTTTTTAATTAGATGTTTATATTTAAAATGGTGTTTTCAATTTGAAATGGAAGTATCTACAATGAACAATGGCTTTATGAAAATTGTAATTATAATAAATAAGAAATGATGAATTGTTAAGTTTAATATGTATTTTATAATAATTTATTATTAGGTTTTCTCTAAAATGATAAAAATATTTCTATTTAAATAAAAAATAATATTATTACTTAAATGGTATTAATATTGGAGTTGATATTTTTTTTTATTTTCAAAGGAAACTGCTTACAACTAATTTAAAGCAATATATAATGTATAATTTTCTAATCTTTTGAATTAAATAATTAATTGAATTAAAAAAGTTGAAAGTGAATAAAACTTCGTTAGTTTTGTCGTATATTCTTTTAGATAAATGTAAAGTTATTTTTTTATATTTTTTATTTGGAGTCAGATTTCTTCAAATATAAATGAAATGAAATTAGATATTTTTTAAATATTTTAATCTTGAATAAATAGTTTATAGTTATAGGTATAAAATTTAAAACAACCATTGCAATGCATGAAAATAAATTTTGAATAATATATATTATAATTGTTAAATATATTTTTTAAGTTTCATTCCATTAATTCTTATTCTTTGATAGTTTGTATTTAGTAGTAATACTTAGTTTTTCAATATTGTTAGATATTGATCAACTAGACTAACTATTTATATACTAATTTAGACTCTAATTAAAGTTTTTATTTTAGGTAAAGTAATAAGTGTATGTGAAAATAAATAGATTTATATAAAGAGATTAAGTTAAATTGTTGTATATGCACATGATAATTTTGAATTTTGATTGAAATTGTTAACCCGTGCACTAATTGAGTTTATAAAGGACTCACTTTAATTTCATCAAATAAAAAAAATCCACTTTAGTATTATTTAATTCATATGTCATTGTTTTATTTGTCCACATTGACATAACATTTTATCAATTAAATTTATATTATTCAAGCAAATCAACCATTCTAATAGGGATTTATGAGATGTTATATACTAATCACATCAACCAGCCTTGTACAATCTTCAACTTACTTACAGAATACAGATAACAGATAAAACATTGTTTTTCTGATCTGATCAAATCCCACAATATCCAAAGCAAGCAAACAAAGAGGCCAAGACATTTGCTAGAGTTCAATATCTCAAATGATAGGCTGACAGCGACATGAACAAGAAGATGATAAAAAATGCCAATTATCTAAATCAGATCGCAATTTTTTTCCCGGATATTTAAAAACACTACTTGAACTTGAACACTTGATTACTAATATTAACCAAGGTAAACTTTTTTTAAAAGAATTTGTGAGATTCCAATCGAAAACCAATTAGCATTAACTGAAGTGACCTAACAGATATATGAACCGCACCCGAAATATTGAGACAGACGATGTGAGACTCTTAACACCCCCCTCCACAGATGCCTAGAAGAAACAAGTGGAAACAAACCTAGAGAAGTATGCGGAAACAAGCTTAACGAAGTAGACAGAAACAAAGATGGGATATAAGCTCTGATACCATGTGAGATTCGAACCTAAAACCAATTGGCATTAAGTCAAGTGACCTAACAGATATATAAAATGCACTCGAAATATTGCGGCAAACAATGTGGGATTCTTAACAGAATTAAAGGAAAAAAAAGAGTTGTGCAATATTATTAAAAGCTAACTTGAGTCCCTCAATCACAATTGGGATATATAGCTGAAATAAAAGTTGTTAGAGCTCTATATCGTCTATCTCAATCTTTTGAATGTGATTTATATACCTGTTGGGTCACTTCACTTGATACAAATTAGTTTTAAGTTGAAATCTCACATGGTATCAGAGTCAATATCTCATATCTATCACCTATTCAGATAGGCTCGCCTGTTACGATTAAACATCTATAGAGGATGGTGTTAGAGTCTCACATCACCTACTTTAATCTTCTGGGTACGGTTTATATACATGTTAGGTCACTCTACTTAATATAAATTGGTTTTAAGTTGAAATTTCACAAAAGTAAAGCTTTTAAAAAAAATTAAAAATAAAAAATGAAGCCCATTGGATCAAAGAATATTAACTTACAAAATTAATCGTGTTCACTCAACTTGTTGAATAGATTCTAAGAAGTATCAATGGCATAATCACTTGATACAAATTGATTTTCGGTTAGAATCTTACAAAAGTAAAACTTTTGAAAAAAAATTAAAAATGAAAAACCAAGCTCATTGGATCAAAGGACAATTTCTTAGAAGTATCAATGGCATAATCACTTAATACAAATTAATTTTAGGTTGAAATCTTACAATAGTAAAACTTTTGAAAAAAAATTTAAAAATAAAAAACCAAACCCATTGGATCAAAGAAAATTAACTTACAAAATTAATCATGTTCACTTAACTCGTTGAATAGATTATATATAAAAATGGCTGCATGCATAGCAGCATCAAGTCTTTGAAATTCACATGTGATGTGTGAATAATGAAAGTTGTGTACTGTTCCATCCTAGAAGTGAGGCCTGGACCTGAGATGATCAGAGAGCCCGCAGGAGACATATGAGAGAGGTGGCGGTGAGAATGCTCCGATGCCCAAGTTGTTAGAGAGTATGGTAGGTAGGTGTTTAGGCTCGAGTGAACATAGTTGATTCAAGGTGTTAGAAGTATTCAAATAGGGATTCAGGGTTGACCCCAAGCAATGATTCCGCGGAGAGACTAGGGGTAAAGCTGAATCTGGACAATTTTTGAGAAGTATCAATGGCATAATCACTTGATACAAATTGACTTGAGGTTGGAATCTTACAAAGGTAAAGCTTTTGAAAATAAAAATAAAAATTAAAAACCAAGCCTATTGGATCAAAGAATATTAACTTACAAAATTAATCGTGTTCACTTAACTCGTTGAATAGATTATACATAAAAATGGTTGCATGCGCAGCAACATCGAGTCTTTGAAATCCATATGTGATGTGTGAATAATGAAAGTTATGTATTGTTCCATCCTAAAAGTGAGGCCTAGGTATTCGAGATGATCAGAGAGCTCGTTGGAGACCTATGAGAGAGGTGGCAGTGAGAACGCTCCAATGCCCAAGTTGTTAAAGAGTATGGTAGGTAGGTGTTTAGGCTCGAGTGAACATGGTTGATTCAAGCTGTTAGAGGTATTCAAATAGGGATTCAGGGTTGACCCCTAACAATGATTCCGTCGAGGGACTAGGGATGAAGCTGAATCTGGACAATTTCTGAGAAGTATCAATGGTATAATCACTTGATACAAATTGATTTTAAGTTGGAATCTCACAAAAGTCAAGCTTTTGAAAAAAAAATTAAAAATAAAAGACCAAGCCCATTGGATCAAAGAATAACTTACAAAATTAATCATGTTCACTCAACTCGTTGAATAGATTATACATAAAAATGGTTGAATGCACAACAACATCAAATCTTTGAAATCCACATGTGATATGTGAATAATGAAAGTTGTGTACTATTCCATCCTAAAAGTGAGGCTTGGACCCGAGATGATTAGAGAGCTCGCTGGAGACCTATGAGAAAGGTGGCGGCGAGAACGCTCCAATGCCCAAGTTGTTAGAGAGTATGGTAGGTAAGTGTTTAGGCTCGAAAGAACATGGTTGATTCAAGGTGTTAGAGGTATTCAAATAGGGATTCAGGGTTGAACCCTAGCAATGATTCCATGGAGGGACTAGGGGTGAAGTCGAATATGGACAATTTATGAGAAATATCAATGGCATAATCATGGGAATATCAACCCGATTGCCATGATTGCTAGCTAGAGATTGATCATCTACAGGGATGTCTCAGATTCCCCTTTTCATCATGTTTAATATGTTTATGACCTTTCTGTGTTTGATCTGATTTTGGTTTGGGTGGAGTTGGTTGTGGTCGAGTTGGTTTGGGCTGAGTTGGTTTGGCTATGAGACTTAACTAGACTTACCCAAACTACTTGGGTTCATACAGTTCATAGCCCCCTAACTCAGGCCTTTGCTTGCAAAGGGATAAGCTATGGTTTTGCTAAATTTCCTGGGTTGCACTAGGGTGACCAAATTGATACGATTGAAAACCACTCATCTTGAGCGATCAATGATGATAGCTTGAACTTGTAGTAACGATGATTAGACTTATTCGAGCTTATTAGGGCTGAACGATCCACAACCCCCTAACTCGAGCAATCACAAGATGTATGGTCGAGTTTTTTGAGCTCATTGTAATTTTTTGGCTTTGTTCCTAGGTATCCTCTAGAGGTGAGTAGTGAAGTGATATGTTTTTGCTCTTGGCGTTTCAAGTTTCTATTTGTTCTTTTGTTAATACTTGGTTTTTTGTTTCAAGATATTTTTTAGTACAACTTAAAAATACTGACTTTATCGCGTCAAAGAAATATCAAGTTTTTCCAAGGCGTGTTATCATATCAAGTTCCATTTTCTTGGACTTTTCCAAAGCTTATTTTAGTCTCAATTTTTTTTTTGAGTTCTTCATGCTTGCACTTCTCAAGACTTAGGCAATTTCTTAGAAATCGAGGTACTTAGGTAATTTCTTAGAAATCAAGGTCTTTACGTGAAAACCCTTTTACCTTAGGCACCAACGTTCGTGTCTATGTTTTCCGAGACATAGGTTATTCTCCTCTAATTCGAGGTTTTCTTCCTCTAATTTGAGGTCTTTTACCTTTAATCTCCCTCCAACTCAAGGTTATTTTTTCCTATAATCATAGGACTTATATTATTCCCCTCTAATATGAGGTCTTTCCTCTTTAATATGAGGTTTTTTTTTTTCTTGTAATCCTAAGGCTTATGTTATTATCCTCTAATATGAGGTCTTCTTCCTTTAATCTGAGGTTATTTCCTTTTAATTTAAGGTCTTTTGCCTCTAGTCCAATGTATTTTTTGCCTTTGATCCAAGGTCTTCTTCCTTTAATTTGAGACTATTTCCTCTAATATGAGTTCTTTTACCTTTAATCTCCATCCAATTCGAGGTTATTTTTTCCTGTAGTCCTTGGATTTATGTTATTCCCTTCTAATTCGAGTTTCCCCCCTTTAATCTAAGGTCTTTTTTGCTTGTAATCTGAGGTCTTTTACCTCTAATCTAAGGCCTTCTTCCTCTTATATGATGTCTTTTACCTCTAGTCTAAGGTCTTCTTCCTCTAATCCAAGGTTATTTCCCTCTAATTCGAGGCCTTCTGCCTCTAGTATGAGGTTTTCTTCCTCACTTTTAATCATAGGACTTATGGTAATCCCTTCTTAAACCTAGGTCAATCCCCTCTTATCCATGGTCATCTTCATTTGTAACCAAGGTCTATGACAAATGTAACATGTAAATAATTGGGAATTTATTGGTACTTTGTTGGGACATTCGGATGTGCCTTATTATAACCTTACCAAGCGAACCCCAATGGGATAAATCCTTGAAAAGGAAAAAGAGTAGACCATCCTCATATTGATACAATTAAAATTTCAAAATACAATGGAAAACTAAAGTGAAATCAAAATACAATGAAGAAGCAAAGATTAACTATAGTACTTCCGTAAGGTGGATACATTCTATATTTTGGGGAGGACTTTGCTAGTAAGATAGGATATTTTGCACACGTTATCGCCAACGTCCTTCATGATCCCTTCGTGATCCGACAAGGTCTTTCCTAGATAGTTGTTTACTTACTCTCTCTAGGTTGTTTGAGCAACAGTCGTTCCCTTGAGATTTGGGTTGAGACTTCTTTTCTGTCCACCTTCATTTTCCTAAGGCTCCCTGCTCTTGCTCCTTCTTTTGTAGACAAACTTTTTGATGTGACCTTATTTGATTAGTTGTTCAATCTTATCCTTAAGTGCTATGGACCCTTCCATCTTGTGACCATACCTTTTTATGGTAATCACACTTTTTGCTAATGTCTATGTTCGGTATAGCCTTTTGCTATCTTGCATTTTAAGGAATTATGATGATCTTAGAGTTGAACACCTCCTTGAAGATCTGCTCTCACCGAGTGTTCAATGGTGTATAGGCATCGAACCTTAGCTGCGAGATCAATTAGGGAAATATATTGTCTCTTCCTGCTTGACCCTAGGGTCACGAAGCTTTAATTTTTGTGCTTCCTAATTCATCTGTTGCCTTGCTGCTGCGACTTCCTTAATGTTTATGTATCTGGTTGACCTTGTTCTCAGCTTGTTGAGATCCCTGGGTGTGGTTTGGCCAGCAAGTCAGTGAAGGGACTCGACCTCAGCCCGGCCATGATGGCATGTAATGACACAACAGGGTTGAAGTCTTAAATTTGAATTGTCTCATCATTGAACCGCCTCATGAACTCCTTCAAAGATTCGTTTCCTCCTTACTTCAGATTGATCAAGTTGGCCGAGGTCTTCTGATGTACCCAAATGTCAAGAAATTAGTTGGACAACTCTGAGAAATCATTTATCGATCGTGGCTCTAGAGTTGAGAATGACAATAAGGCAAAATTTGTTTAGAATGGTCGGGAAAGCTCGACACATGATTGGGTCCATTTCTCTGTTGAGCAACATCATGGAGTTGAACATGATCAAGTGTTCCTGGGGGTCTGCTGCTCTATCATACAACTCCATGGTGTTGGGTAATCAAAAATCATCAGGCATTGGAACTTTCATAATGAACTTGGAGAAAGGGTGGTTAGAGGTGAACAATAGAAGATTGGGTTGACGCAAAATGTTCATGGTCTGAGTGATGGTCATGGAGTCATTTTCCACATTCTGTTGATTGCTCTCCTCTTCTTCATCATGGTCATCACAACGATTGCTCTGATTGGCCATCTCGTCTACTTCTGCCTCCATTCGTTGGTTTTGGTCTTGGATTTGTCGAATGGCCTGCAATAGCGTCTCAACGACTAAGTTCGCGTTTGCATCATTTGTAGGTCAAGGGTTTTTGGTGGCATTGTTGGTGAGATTAAGGTTACTAGTGTTGAGGTTGGTATTTATGGGATTGACATTACTAGTATTGTTATGGCTTCTGGTGGCTACCATGGCTGGTTTTGTGGGTTTAGAGTTGTAACTGGGTTGTGGGGTAGGAAAGCTTTACCTTGCCCCACGGTGGGCTCTAGATGTTCCGTCCTAAAAGTAGGTCCTAGACTTGAGGTGATTAGAGATCTTCCTCGGAGACCTATGAGAGAGGTGGCAGTGAGAATGCTCCAATGCCTAGGCTGTTAGAGAGTATGGTTGGTAGGTGTTTAGGCTCGAGCGAACATGATTGATTCAAGGTGTTAGAGGTATTCAAATAAGGATTAAGGGTTGAACCCTAGCAATGATTTTGCAAGAGGAGGGACCGAGGGTGAGCTGAATCTGGACGATTTATGAGAACTAGAAGTATCAACAACATAATCATAGTGATATCGACCTGATTGCCATGATTGATGGCCAGAAACTGGTCAGCTACGGGGATGTCTCAGATTCCCCTTTCGTCACGTGGGATATGTTTCCGACCTTTCTGAGTTTGAGTCAAACTAGTTGGGTCGAGTTGGTTGGGTCGAGCTGGTTTGGGCCAAGTTGGTTGGGCTGAGCTGGTTAGGCCAAG
Organism: Ormosia semicastrata; assembly: GCA_029884595.1. NCBI lineage: Eukaryota > Viridiplantae > Streptophyta > Magnoliopsida > Fabales > Fabaceae > Ormosia > Ormosia semicastrata. The sequence goes on along the minus strand of JAQQTO010000022.1, from coordinate 4,284,819 downwards.
TTGGGTCTTGAGACTTAACTGAACTTACCCGAGCTAATTGAGCTCATATGGTCCACAACCCTCTTGCTCGAGCCTTTGCTTGCAATAGGCCAAGCTATGGTTTTGTTGAATTTTCTGGGGTGCACTGAAGTGACCAAATTGATATGATCCACAATCTATCAGCTTGGACAATCAATAATGATAGTCTGAACTTGTATTAGTGATGATTAAACTTATCCAAACTTATTAGGCCTGGACGATCCTTGTATCATAGTCAGTAGCTAGTTAGATATGGATAAAGGGGAATATAATATATAAGGTAAATGGTTAAAGTGCCTAATAATTTAGGATTAAGAGAGAATTGAGCATACCATGGATCTCGTATATTTTAGCCTTGGCTCACAAAATTGATCGTGTTTACTCAACTCATTGAATACACTTGGGAAAATTAAAACCCATTTTCTCATGTAAAAATGTCAACTGAGGATCGCCTCTCGTTTCATTGTAGGAAAAATTGTCTACCAATTGAAGTATGAATATACGCCCATACAGTTCATGGTGAAAAACACAATAGAACCCTCCCATCGGCTATCACCATCAAGGTGGATCTATGATCTCTTTTGTTTTAGTCCTAGACGAGTAATTAAAATACTGAGCACTATAATGTTAAAAAGGCATTATCTTCTTTAAAGTGTGTTTATTTGTAGCTGAATTTATAAAAGGTCCACCTTAACTGCACTTAACCACATCAGTATAGGTTTCCGTACTCATAATTTTGCATGGATGCTGTCGTAATCCCCTATATCATATATTGGTCATATCTTTGAGGATTGATGAAGAAAAAATAAAAATAAAAGGTCATTGTCAATTCTCAATAAATTTATGTAGAAGAGCAAACCAGTTAAAGAAAAAGAAACATATTCGATAGCATGTTAGAGTAAATTAAGCAGAATTAGGGATATATTTTAGTTTTGTTTTCTTTGTTTTCATATTTTTACTTGTGTGTCCAAAACGTGGGTTTGACCTTTTTCATTCAATCTCAAAATCTTAAATCTAGCATTATTTGATGGTGCAGTCTGGGACTCGTGCATCAAAAAAATATTTATGTACTTATTGAGATACATTGAGATATATCATTGTTATTTATTGTTATTGCCGTTACATTTAAGGGATATGATAATTGTTAATATAGCATCATATCTGCTATCTTAGGAGTGTAAAGGTTGTCTGTTATCCTTTGCTAATTATGGGTGTTTATGGGTGTGTTTAGTAGCTGGTAGTGGCTGTTTGTTATCCTTTGCTAATTATGGGTGATTATGGGTGTGTTTAGTAGCTGGTAGTGGCTGGAATTCCTAAAGCCTTGTAACGATAGCCTTGTTATGTATCTAAATGGTTGTCCTGAGGATTGAAGTAAAACAGAGGATTATTTGTGGTGAAACTTATCATGGTATCAAGAGCTAGGGAATATCCTAGGGAAAACTAAACACAATTTTTTTTTTTCAGATCCAACACCATAAGAGATTATGGGTGAAAACAGTGGTAATAGCGAGAAGCAGGGGGACAACAATGGAAATGGCGAGAAGAAAGCCGATTTGATATTTTTTCTCGGCTCGAATGACAATCCCGGCAACGTGATTACCCCAATCCAATTGCGTGGTTCGAATTATGATGAATGGGCCAGGGCAATTCGAACCTCGTTACAAGCGAAGCGAAAATACGATTTTGTGGAAGGGAAAGTCACAAAACCAATGACACCTGAGAAGCTGGAGGACTGGACCACGGTGCATTCGATGCTCATATCGTGGTTGCTCAACACCATCGAGCCATCGTTGCGCTCTACTCTTTCCTATTATGATGATGCGCAATCCTTGTGGACACATCTCAAACAGCGCTTTTGCGTTGTGAATGGAACTCGTATCTGCCAATTAAAGGCATCACTTGGAGACTGCAAGCAAGGCAAAGGTGAAGAGGTGTCGGCCTACTTTGGTCGTCTGTCTCGTATTTGGGACGAACTTGTGACTTATGTCAAAAAGCCGACTTGCAAATGTGGAGGATGTACATGTGATATCAACAAACAAGTGATTGATTTGCGTGCCGAAGACTATCTGCATCATTTCCTTATGGGTCTCGATGGGGCTTATGCAACGATTCGCTCAAATTTGCTTTGTCAAGATCCATTACCAAATGTTGATCAAGCATATCAGCGAGTCATACAAGATGAGACGCTGCTGCGAGGAGAGTCTTCAATTCCTCAGAACTGTGACAATGTCATGGCTTTCAATGTTACACCTAATGCGCGAGGTAAATCTAAAGTTGTGGACAAATCTAACAAATTCTGTACTCACTGCAACAGAGAAGGACACGACGAACGCTCGTGTTTTCAGCTTCATGGGTTCCTCGAGTGGTGGGGGGACCGTCCCCGGGGTGGACGTGGACCAGGTCGTGGCGGAGCACCGACAGGGAGAGGAGCAGCAGCCCGTTCTGGAGGGCGTGGCAGGGGAAACTACAACGCACCTGTGCGCGCCAACAAAGCCACCACAAGTAGCCGTAGCAGCAGTGCTAATGGTGGGCAGTCTCATGCCCCACCACACTCGAGTGAGGCAGCAGGTATATCAGGCATTAGTCCGGCACAGTGGCAACAAATTCTTGACACTTTGAATATTCCCAAAACCAAGGATCGTCTTCACGGTAAGACTGGCATTCATTGGCTTATTGATACGGGAGCCTCACATCATGTGACAGGAAATTTATCTAGTCTGATTAATGTGAAAAAGATTGCAAACATACCGGTGGGATTACCGGATGGGAAAGATGTGACTGCTACAAAGGAGGGCAGTGTGATTTTGGATGGTGGTTTGCGGCTGGAGAATGTTCTTTTTGTGCCTCAATTAACTTGCAACTTAATTTCTGTGACTCAACTAACAGATGACTCCAATTGTATCGTTCAAATTACTAATGCATTGTGTGTAATACAGGACCGGACGACGAGGAAGTTGATTAGAGCGGGTGAACGACTCGATGAACTTTACTTTTTTTGGGGTGTTCCGAAGGTGCGTGCCTTGATGGTGGAAGGGGATTCGACAATGGATTTGTGGCATAAACGTTTGGGTCATCCATCAGAAAAGGTGTTAAAATTCATCCCTCCTGTAAGTCAATTTAGTATAAGCAAGAATAATAGACCATGTGATGTATGTCCACGTGCTAAGCAGCATCGGGATAGTTTTCCATTAAGTGAGAATAATGCGAATAGTTTGTTTGAATTAGTTCATTGTGATTTATGGGACCTTATCGCACTCTTTCATCATGTGGGCACAATATTACTTGACAATTGTTGACGATTACTCATGTGCAGTTTAGGTTTATTTGTTATGCAATAAGACTGAGATTGAAACTATGTTTATGAACTTTGTGGCATTTGTTGATAGACAATTTGATAAGCAAATCAAGAAAGTACGAAGTGACAATGGCACCGAATTTAGTTATCTACGTGATTATTTTTTTAAGAATGGGATTGTGTTTGAAACGTCATGTGTGGGTACTCCACAACAAAATGGGAGAGTTGAAAGAAAACATCAACATCTTATGAATGTGGCACGGGCACTTAGATTTCAGGGTCATTTACCAATACAATTTTGGGGTGAATGTGTGTTGGCAGCATGTTATTTAATTAATCGAACACCGTCCTAGTGTGCTGAATTATCTGACACCTTATGAAAAATTGTTTGGTAAAGTCCCTAAATTTGATAACATGAAAATTTTTGGTTGCTTATGTTATGCCCATAATCAACGACGTGACAGGGATAAGTTTGCAAGTAGAAGTCGAAAGTGCATCTTTGTGGAATATCCCTATGGGAAAAAGGGATGGAAATTGTATGATTTGGAATCCAAAGAATACTTTGTCTCTAGAGATGTGAAATTTTATGAACATGAATTTCCATTTGCTGAGCAACAAGACACAACTCATTCTACTCCTCCTATTAATTATGATATTGAGTATGCTGCTGATGATATTGGTTGGGAGACTTATGATGCATCACTTGGAGGGGGGGTGCATCCATGGCCTTGCAAGAGGATGAGCGAGCACGCCAGCAGGGGGGGTTGCGTGGGGAAATGTCCTTCCTAATGGAGTCTGCTGTGGCGGCCGATGAGGGGGTGAGTGGGAGTGGTGTGGATGGCGGGGCAGCATCCACACATGGAGTTGGTGGGGCTGATGTTGTGGAGTCTGGGGAGCCAGAGGTGGCTGCTGTAAGTGAAGAAAATGTGGATCCAGAAATGGGAAGAGGGATGCGAAATAAAATTCCATCGACAAGATATAAGGATTTTGTCACTCATACGATCCGAAAAGTAAAGTCCTCGGAAAGTTCATCTGCTCAACAACATGCCTCAGGTACTCCTTACCCTATTACTTACTTTGTATCTTGTGAACAATTTTCTGTTAGACATCAAAATTTTGTTGCAGCTGTGACAGCAGGGAAAGAACCTAAGAATTTTAAGGAAGCTGTAAAGGATTCTGGTTGGCGTGATGCAATGCACAGCGAGATACGAGCCTTGGAAGAGAATGAGACATGGGTTATGGAGAAACTGCCACCCGGGAAGAAAGCACTCAGAAGTAAATGGGTGTACAAAATAAAACATCACTCAGATGGGAGCATAGAACGATTGAAAGCAAGACTTGTTGTATTCGGACATCATCAGATAGAGGGAATAGACTATGATGAGACATTTGCCCCAGTGGCAAACATGGTGACTGTTCGTATCTTCTTGGCAGTGGCAGCAATTAAAAAGTAGGAAGTACATCAAATGAATGTGCATAACGCCTTTTTCCATGGTGACTTGGAAGAAGAGGTGTATATGAAAGTTCCTCCAGGTTTTAAAAATGATGATCCAAATCTGGTTTGCAGGTTGAAAAAGTCATTGTATGGCTTAAAACAAGCTCCTCGTTGTTGGTTTGCTAAGTTGGTCATGACATTGAAGCGATATGGATTTGTTCAATCCTATTCAGATTACTCACTCTTTACTTTGCACAGGGGAGAAATACAAATCAACGTGCTAGTTTATGTGGATGACTTAATTATTGCAAGGAATGACATTGCAGCCCTGAAAATCTTTAAAGCTTACTTGGGCGTCTGTTTTCATATGAAGGACTTGGGAGTCTTAAAGTATTTTTTGGGGCTGGAGGTAGCTCCCGAAGGGATTTATCTATGCCAGCGAAAATATGCGTTGGAAATTATTGAAGAAACGGGTTTATTAGGCGCCAAGCCTGCAGATTTTCCAATGGAACAACACCATAAGCTAGCATTGGTTTCTGGTTTGCCCCTTGAAGATCCAGAACCCTATCGAAGACTTATCGAGCGGTTGATCTATTTGTCTGTGACTCGACCTGATCTTCCTTATTTTGTACACATTTTGTCTCAGTTTATGCAGCAACCTCGTGAAGAGCATTGGGAGGCAGCCTTAAGGGCTGTTAGATATTTGAAGAAAAATCCGGGCCAAGGTATTCTACTTCGGTCTGACAGTGCACTGAACCTGGAGGGATGGTGTGATTCGGATTGGGCGAGTTGCCCACTTATGAGACGTTCTTTGACTGGATGGGTGGTGTTGCTTGGTCTTTCTCCAGTGTCTTGGAAAACTAAGAAACAGCCAACCGTCTCTCGTTCTTCTGCAAAGGCTGAGTATCGCTCTATGGCGGCGACTACATGTGAGTTAAAATGGCTCAAACAGTTGCTTGGTGATTTGGGAGTTAGTCATTCCAAAGGGATGTGATTATATTGTGATAGTCAATCAGCGTTACACATAGCTCAAAATCCAGTGTTTCATGAAAGAACGAAGCATATTGAAGCTGATTGTCACTTTGTACGTCATGCGGTGATGGCAGGAATTATTTGTCCCTCGTATGTTCCTACAATGGTACAATTAGCGGACATTTTTACAAAGGCCTTGGGAAAAGCACAATTTGGGTTCCTCCTTCGCAAGTTGGGCATTCGAGATCTTCACGCTCCAACTTGAGGGGGGGTATTGAGATACATTGAGATATATCATTGTTATTTATTGTTGTTGCCGTTACATTTAGGGGATATGATAATTGTTAATATAGCATCATATCTGCTATCTTAGGAGTGTAAAGGTTGTCTGTTATCCTTTGCTAATTATGGGTGTTTATGGGTGTGTTTAGTAGCTGGTAATGGCTGGAATTCCTAAAGCCTTGTAACGATAGCCTTGTTATGTATATAAATGGTTGTCCTGAGGACTGAAATAAAACAGAGGATTATTTGTGGTGAAACTTATCAGTACTTGATTAATTTATGAATTGGGTATGAAGATAGTCTACTTAATTAATAATTAGGTGGAGTTGGAAAAAAAAAAGAAAAATTATGAGATGGATAATATAAATCTTCCTTAAAATTCATTGGATGCTCTGATTTCTTCCATCTTCATAACTACTTCCACCACTGAAGGTCTCAAGTGAGGGTCCCTTGCCACACATTTCATTGCCAGTCGCACAATCTGCATCACTTCTCCCTTTCTAATTGGAAGCTCGGGATCAAAGACTTGATCAATCCATTCCCCAACACATTTGACCAACTTTAGAACATGCCATGAATTCCGGGATGGTGATTCGCCAGTCAGCATCTCGCAAAGGAGAACACCGAAGCTATACACATCAGACTTTTGGGTCAGTTCTTGGGTTTCTATAACCTCTGGTGCTTGGTAGCCTTCATTTCCAGAGGCTTTGACAGAGAGACCGGCTAGACGAGTTAAGCCAAAATCTGATATGCAACCTTGAAGGTCTGCTGTGACAAGTACATTAGATGATTTTATATTGCCATGGACAAAATTCATCCCACTGGCAGAGTGGATATGAGCAATACCCCTAGCAGCTCCAAGTGAAATCTTCATTCTGGAATCCCAATCGAGTGGAGTCCGTCCAGTTTCCCTTCCTGCCATCAAATTTTACATGGTATAGTAAGAAAATGCAATGACCAACACTGGATACTATGTTGGACAAATTGTAAATGCCAAAGTAATTTGTAGTTCATCTTCTTTTACTCTTAATAAGAGCTTAGCTGACCTAGTGGATATTTGGCCATTTTAAAGCATGCATAAATATCTTGAAGCAAATTAAATGTACATAACAGAGAAAGATAAGCTATATGTATACATTGCAATGTGCACAGCAATATGTAATCCAATCTTGAAACTACGCGTAAGTAGTAGAACATAAAACAGCAGTAAATGAAGCTACATAACATATGAAATGAAGCTATTATCATTGGAGAAATTATACCATGCTACTTGAGTTATAAAACAGGACATTCTGTTGCTAAGAAATTCTTGAGGGAGAGATTGTTGCATAAACTTAGAGCACTTAAGTTGAGTGCATTAGATCAATCATATCATTAATTATTATAACTTATGATAACTAATTATTAATTAACTATAATAGTTATTTATTAATTAATAATGTAATTAGTCAAGTACACTAAATTTAAGTGCTATAAGTTTATATAAGAATTTTTCTTATGGGCATTGATACCATATAATGGTTTATCTTAGATATGGTCCTGACATACCTAATATAATGAAAAAAGAAAGCTGTGATAATCCCAGCCTTAAACTTCATGGAATCGGAAAAATGTTCAAAATGACTGTAATTACCATGCATTAAGTCGGAAAAGCTGCCCGCTGTTATGTAGTCGTAAATCAGTAGTTTTTCATCCCTGGAATTGTAGTAAGCACGAAGAGGACAAACATTTGGGTGCTCAGGAAGCAACGTTTGCACAATCTCCCCTTGCTGTTCAAATTCTGTTTTCCATACCGTTACAACTTTTAACCTCTTCACAGCCAGAGTTGCACTCCCATCCTCCAAGGTGGCTTTATATGTTGTTCCATACCTTCCCTTCCCAAGTACTTCAGCCGAAGCATTTAATAAATCATTAAGATCAAAACTATAAGAAGAATCTAAAAAAACAAGTCTTGGACGAACTTGCTCATTATAGCATAGATTACAATAAGAATAACTTGTTTTATCAGCACCTTCAGTGTACAAGATATACTTTTTAAATTTTTTATTTCTTTTTTTACCAAATTTCAAATTACATAAGATACTTATAAAAGTGAAAAATACTTTACACATTTTATAATTCTCCCTAATTAATAATAATAATTCTCTATTAACTCATGAAAAAAATTATCCTATAATTACATAACTCCAATAAAATAATTTTTCATAATGACATATCATAATTCTTTATTACTCATAAAATAACTCTTATAATCACAATAACTACTACATTAAAGATCACGTAACCACTAAAATTCTATCAACTTTAAATTATTATTTTTAATCAATAAGAGCATGGATTACAATAAGAATAACTTGTCCTATCAGCACCTTCAGTGTACAACGTATCATTTTGTTCAATGCCAGTACCACATTCTCCGCAACAAACAGGGGCTGGTTCAACAGTAGCCTTCTTAACTTGACGTTTGAATCCACCTATCTTAGGTAGACGGATACCCAAGAATCTCTTCTTAGCTGAACGTAACTGATCATAGGATTTCTCACTCATCAAATGCTCCATTCCTTGATTATTCTCTGCTTTGGCTTTGCTCTATACCACAAGAAAATGTACTGTGAATATGGGAGACAATTAATGTTTTACAATATTGCTAATGAAAGGTAAAAATTAGCATTTAACAGAAAAACAATATTGCAAGTCAAAAGCTTCGCAGAAATATTTTCAATTGAAACATATGTATAACATTGTTAAATAATGGGAAGAGATGAAAGAATTTTCAGGGAGATAAAAGAGGACATGTGAGTAAAGGATACACAATTCATCATTCCAATTAATGATCTACTAGGATCCATTTAGGAGCAAATTGAGGAAAGAGTGAAAATGAAGAGAGAAAATGGAGAGTATGAAAGTGATAAGGTAAACATGAAGAGGACAAACATTTGGGTGCTCAGGAAGCAACGTTTGCACAATCTCTACTTGCTGTTCAAATTCTGTTTTCCTTACCGTTACTTCTCTTAACCTCTTCACAGCCACAGTTGCATTCCCATCCTCCAAGGTGGCTTTATATGTTGTTCCATACCTTCCCTTCCAAGTACTTCAGCCGAAGCTCTTAATAAATCATTGAGATCAAAACTATAAGAAGAATCTAAAAAAACAAGTCTTGGACAAACTTGCTCAGAATATAATTTACTGAGAGTTGTGATATAATGAGAGTAATGAAATAATTGAGAAGAAAATAGGTTTCTTTACTTGAAAATAATAAAATATGGAAGGAAATGAAATTACTAACTATAAAAATAAAATGGTACATGAGTAAATTGAAGAAAGTTATCTTCTTCATCCCACTTTCACACCATATTGGAGAGATTTTTGGATGGTGTTGGAGTAAAAGAATTTTCTTGTTTTCTATTATTGAATATGTGACACATAAGTTATAATAAAAATATATATAATTAAAATGAAAGATATTGATGACTCAAAGAATTGATGTGACACACATTTTAGTCCAAAGACACTTGAGAATTTCTTCCATATATTGTAGTAACCATTTTCAATAGCTGAAGTCATATAAACTTTCTTCTAAAACCAGTTCCTCAATTTCTATATATAGGTGAACAAATAAAATATCCCCTAAAATCATTCCCTTTATTTTTATTTTATATCCTTGTCTCAAAACATGAAAAAATAGATTAATTCTCACCTCATTCCCCCAAAATTACCCATTCCAAACATACCAAACAAGATTTTATACTAAAGTCGCAAAGGACACACATTAGTTCCAAGGCCTATCAAAATTATAGATACAAAGTTATAAACTGAATAAAAATTCCATGGGTACAAATAAACTGACAGATACTTTCAACTATCAGATTTAATTGTGCTTCAAAGTAAGTATCCTTGTTTCTTTGAAAAGAACCGCACAAGAATATATAGGGACTTACTTGGCCAGCCTCCTCCGTAACGCTAGTAATAGGTTCCTTTACTTGCTCAGAAGAATTAGTTCCAGCTGCACCTTCGGCTGACTGTGTTGCCGTTGACCCAAGTGTCTCTGACTCACTCTCATCTACACGCACAGTGCGAGAATCTGAAGACGAACTTTGGTTAATATGTTTCATTGTTTCCTCACCATAATTAGCTTTAATTGCATTTTCATCAGGCTGTGTTGCCCTTGAGTCATGGATCTCTAATTCACTCACGTCAACGGGCATAGGGCAGAATCAGAAGATGAACCCATTGTGTCTTCCGTGTTGACCAAGGGAAATTTATTAACGGCGCCAAGTATTCTTCGAACCTCAAGCAAGGTCTCCTTCTGATCTCTTGCTGTCTGAGCTTGCATAACAATGACAAAGAACCTCACAAGTGAGTCCACCAGTGCCACCAGTTGTTCCTGGTAACGAACCTTGGCAAGGTAATTCAACCTGTGAATTTTTGAGCACTTGCAAACAAGCTTTGTTCCCTCTTCCATTTCTCTGATCAATGACTCTAGTTCTTCCTTTGGACGGCCCAAGTCAATGTTATGTTGTTCTATCTCTTTGATCGCAGGAGCAATTGCTACCAGAGTGGATCGGAGGTGGGCCAAGGTTTGTTTGAACATAATGGCCTTGTCTTTTATTTCCAAAACCGCCTTCAGTAGTTCTCCAAATACAGCTCCCACAGCAGCTCCTCCTACCAAAGACGCTGCCATAATTCACAGGACAAGAACACCCACAACAACAAAAGAATTTGTTAAGACCGATCTTAATTAGCTTGATAGTATGAAACGACCTCTTTGTATCAACAGGTCAACGCATCTCAAACATGATAATACAATGGAGGTTTCTTGGAACTTCATTCCTATCTTGTTGAGTTGACCTGTTGCAGTAAATTGTTTTGTATTTTGTATTTGTATAACTTGTATTTTATATATATATATATATATTGCTGCAAACTTGTATTATATCCTATCTTTTATTAATCTTTTTTATTTTTTAAATCAGACTGCTTTTAGCATATTTAAAAAAATTATTTTAAAAAATAATTATCTATTTTTCAAAAACTTTTTCACTAATTTTTTAATTATAAATTATTTTAAATACAAAATAAATTAATGCAAACAAATAAATTTTCACTTTTTCTATACCCTGTGTAATTGTGTCCAAATCCTTATCGACTTATTGTGTACTTTAATCCTTTTTTTTTTCTATTTTGGCTACACTTATTTTCTCCAGTTATTGGACTAGAATTCTCTTATGTCTCACACCATTCATAGATTTAAAAAATAATAAAATAATAAAATTTAAAAAAATAAATGATAATTTTAATTATTCCGCACACCGTTCATGATACGGCAATTTGTGGCAACGACAGGTTTAATAACGTTAATAATAAATAATACATACATATTTTTTAATATTTTTTAATATTATTTATTATATTTCTTTTTTATTTTTTTATTTAACCATATCCATTCAAAATAAATGTAAAAAAAAGTGTGGGAAAGAAAATCAACATCATTTTCCTCACTTTAACTACCAGAATGATAGGATTGAAATTACGGAACTTGTCTCCGGTTGAAAGGTGGAAGTAGACTTTGGGTCAAGTCCTGCATTTTTCACCGTCATTATAAAAATTAATATTTCATTTACATGATATCACCCTAAGGCAAGTCGCACACTGGTTTTTGTTTTTCATATTTTTAAAGAGTTTAATTATTTAATTTCTATAATATAAATATTCTAAATGATGAACCAAAAAGATATAATTAACAATGTAAATTGTCAATTATTATAAAAATATATATTTTATTTACATATTTCAATGTGCATTTCACTAGCATTTTGTACAAATACAATGTACGGAATAATTAGTAAGAATTTTATATATGTGTGAGATATAATAATAAAAAATTATGTGTGTGGGATAATTAATAAAAAAATTTATTTATATAATTATTGAAAAAAAATGGTTAAAAAACTATTATTTCATTTATAATGCATTGATATCAATAATAAGAATATATCATATAAAAAAATAAATATAATAGTCAAACAATTAATTTTAGTGTATACAAAATAGGTTAAATTAATCTGTAAGTCCATGGAGTTTCACCATGTTTTTAATTAAGTTCCTATAGTTAAAAAGTTTTTAACAAAGTCTTTATAATTATAAAACTTTGTAACTGAGTGTCCGAAAGCTAACATCGTTTAACTTCCATTAAATACTGCTGACATAACATTTCACACATGACAACATTATGTCAAATATTGTTAATGTCACGTCAAATGTTGTTATCATGCGTGAAATGCTATGTCAGCAATATTTACGGAAGTTAAACGGTTTTGAGTCTTTTTTGGGTGATTAACTAGTTGATTTTGATAATTTATTGTGATTTTTGGTAAATTTTAGTTTTGAATAATTATGTGCATAAGAAATAATTTTTTTTTTTATAAAATGAAGGCGTCTAGTTGTGGCAAACCACAATTAGATATCTATTTTTTTATTTTTTTAAAATATTAGATACGGATTTAGAGACGAAAAAATCGATCTCTAATTTAGAGACAGAAAAATTTGTCTATAATTTAGAAATGAAAATAGAGATGAAATTTTTCTGTTTCTAATTAAAGAACTGGAGACAAATCTTGGTAATTGAATAGCGACAGAACTTTAAAATTTAGAGATGGCAAAAATTAGTCTCTAAATTAATTTTTTCGTCTCTAATAATCAAAGATGTCACTTTTACCGACATATCAATTTCAGTCTCTAATTTCATCTCTATATATTTAAAGACAAATTTTTAGCATTTTAGAGACGAAATTTGTCCGTCTCTAAATAGGATTTTTTTAGTAGTGAAAAAAAATTCAAAAAAGCTTATGTTAACCAATTATTACACTCTAATTAAAAGAAAATATCATTTACTATGTAATCAATTGTATTTACTAAATATTTTTAGAATATTGTGATAAAACACCGTTGGAAGAGATCTTCACGTACATGTCTAACCGTACTTCGAGAAATTAGTTTCTCACTTATCGGATAAAGAAATATTATGGAAAATGAAAAAAAATTGTGAAAAAAAATTGTAGAATAAAGTTGAAATTAACTTTCTAGTCAATTAATCAATTGATTGGGTCAATTATCTTCAAGCAAATAGTCAATTAATCAATTAACTTTAATATAAAAGAGTTTTAATTAGTGCTAATTGTCTTTTATTGTTTTTTATAAATTTATTACATGATTGCATTCAAATCGAATTATCATTTACCCATTGTTTGGATGAGAAGAGAAACTAAAAGGAAAGAAAATGAGAAGAAAGAAAATGGAAAGAGGGAAAATAAAGAGAAAAGTATAAATGAAAATTAGTTGTTTGGATTGAGAGAAAATGAGAAGAAAGAAAACATTAAAAATAATAAAAAATATTTTTTATCCGCTGGCTAACAGAAACGCTTCCCCACCCTACGCTATCCCTATCCCGACCTTTTCACAAACCAACTCCCACCCCTTCTCTGTCCTCCCTTCCCCATTGACCTTTCTTTATTTCTCTTAGTTTTCCCGCCTGTTGAGCGAAGAAAACTTTTGATGTGGGCTCCATGCAATTTTTTTTTCTCTTCACTGTTTTCTCGTATCATCCAAACGAGAGAAAATGTCATTTTCTCTCTATTTTCTCTCTTTCCTACTTCTCTCTTTCATTTTATATTGATCCAAACAAAGGGTTATTGTTTTGATCAATTTATTATTTAAATTTATTTGTATATAAATTTTGTGTTTTTCAAATTTAAACTTTTAAAAATCTTACTACTAGAAAAAAGCCTTGAAAAATTAGAGAGAATTAGAGTGCCTTAGAACCAACACGTGACATAGGTTTTCTTGATAACAGTGATGGACCCATGTGTTGAGGAGTGGGGATACATGTCATCACTATATCTTGAAATTTTTCTTTAACCTTATATAGGTATATTTGTATATATCTTTTTTATTTTTTTATATGTATAATTTTTACTCCCATATATAAATAAATTAGTAAATTCATAGTGATAAAAAATAAAACTTATATAATATTATTTTTATTTTTCAATAACACTCATGTAATTTAATATCTGAACATACTCATAATATAATAATATCTTTTAACAGCATTAACGTAAGTTTGGTATCGATATACTCATAGCATAAAATTATTCTTTTACATTTATTTATCTCCGCAGACTAGCGGTAACAGATGACATTATAACCATTGATCAATTTTAAGCCAACATCAACGGTGGTATAGAGGTGGAGCATCCATGTTCCAAATATTTTCAGAATGTCCTTTATGTTTATTACAGAAATTACTAGAAATTACAAGCTTGTTGGTGGAAATGGAGGATTCTACAATACTTACAATTGGGTTGAGAGCACCAATACCCACAAAAAGTAACTTGTCATTGCAGGTTATTATCAGTTTTTGATATTTTTATATTTCAAATGTTAAGAAACTTTTAAACTCTCTCTCTCTCTCTAACTAACCCATCTGACCATTAACAACCCGTATAGCTAGAACGTTGTGATTTGCAGGGGATGAAGACGTCAAACAGTGCAATTGAGAACGCAGGCCTCCTGAGTTTGGGATTTTGGACTGTATAGCAAATAGCAAATTAACAATAGCTTATCCACATATATTCACGAGAAACTCGTGTAACACAGTGGCATGAGTCCAAATCAAACCCCTGTACGAAGAGGGGTACAACATATCTATAACATACGAAATAACTCTATATCCACAATGAAATAAAAATAAGATGCTTTATTGAGGGAGTGAGAATTAGGCATTATGGTACATAAATATGCAAACTCGCTTCCCCTTATTAGAATTCAGCCTGTCAAATAGCTTTTGTGAATAAACCAAAACGTTTTGATTTGCAAGTTCGGTGCAAGTCGTTAATGGTGGAATGAATTTAAGAGAGAGAGAAAAGAAGAAAGTTTAACAAACTTGAGCTTTGGACTCATCTTGCAATTATTTTTCATCCAAGGACCAACTTTCAATTCCACCAAATTTTACATTCTCTCATGCTTCCAGGTCACAAATCCCACCCCTTCATTTTTTTAGTTATTATGTCAATGTATATCATTAAGTGAGCATCAATGCTCTTTTCTTAGAAGTGAGAATTGTGATAATTTTTATGATATTTTAATAGATTTGGTATTTAAGTAAATTGTGAAATATTTATTGAATGTTGAACTAGGGGTGTAAATTGATTCGGATAACCTGATCAACCCGAACCGAACCAATTAAGTTGGTTTGGTTTGGTTTGAGTATTTTGATTGGTTTGGGTAAAATCCAAACCAATGAGAACTTAATTGGTTCGATTCTCGGATTTAAAATTTTAAATTCGAAGAATCACCTGAACCAATACTACAGTGTATAGTACAGAGACATTAGATTACACAGACATATGCGTTTAAGGCTTTAAGCGTTTTCATTTTCTTTACCCAAAAGCCAAAAGGCCAAAACCGTGCCTTTTCCTAAATCTGAACCCTAACCCACGCTCTGCCTCACCCACCGCTGCTTGCCCCTCGCCCCTCGCCCCTTGCTGCTGATGCTGCTCTGCTCGCAGTCGTCCCTAGCCGCTGACGCTGCTTGGCTCGCCGTCACCCCTCACTGCTGACGCTACTTGGATCGCAGTAAGTCTTTAGCAATTAGAACCATCTTTCTTTCTCGAGCCCGCACCATTTTGTGCATCTTTTGCTCCTGTCTTTACAAGATTTTCACTTTTCTCTCCAATTCCTTATTCATTGTTAATTTTTGTTGAAGGTCACTGATTATTTCAATTTCACTACGAGTAACAGGACTGTTCCTTTGTTTCTGCTATTGAACAAGAAGCTATTTGTAATGAGTTTTTATGGTTCCTGTTTAACTATTTTTCCATTTTAATTGATGTGGAATAATGACTCTAATGGCTCTGCATTGATTTTTTGCACTCCATTTTGAGTTAATTAATTTTTTCTGTTCCTGCTTGCCCTCGTATGAGTGGAAACTGCTTGACAAAATGCTTGAACCATTTACTCTTTTTGCTGATTATTTAGTGAGTCCTTGAATCATTGTATGCTAACTTCGGTGGTTAAGTGTAAATACCAGAAAGTGCTATTTCACTCTTTGAGAATTTATGGATAAATTGGGTGCTGCTGTGCTCTCATTTGAGTGCTCAAAAGTTGTAATTTGCATTATACTAGTATGATGAACCTGAGTTATGATTTTTGGATCAGTTTGCTCGTTTGCTATATGGCGTGATTTTCTTTTTCGTGATTTCTCAAACATTTTGACCTGTTTATGTGCTTCCTGATGAGTGGTAAATTTTACCCAAGCTGAACCGTGAAGGCTGAATGTATACAAAATCATTGATTTGTTTTTTGGGAGAAGGCTTTAGGTATTAAGGGCAGTCTTCATTCGCATAACAAGTGCGTTTTCCCTCTATGATTCATTGCCATTGTTCATGATCCACATGTTAATAGATGATTATTTGATTGAAGTCTTCCTTTTCACTTGAATTTGCTATGGCTGATGCATCTGACTTGATTTGGGGTTGATTAATTAAAATGAATATGATCTGTTTTAATGAGATTAAAAGTTTCATTTAAGTTGATGATTGTGAATTGATTCATGTGAATGTGTTACAACCCAGGCTCTTTTGCTCTTTTGTTTCCTCATTCACATGGTTTTTTATTTCAATTGTTGTATAACAATGATTCTGATGGCTTTGTATAACATCTTTTGTGTAGGTTACTTGACACCAACAAATGACAAGTGATCCATTTGGAACTAGTGGGACTCCAAGCACTGGTGATAGTGGAACTCAAGTTGGGAGTGCTACCACTCCAACACCAACTAGTGACATGCAACTAGGAGAGGTACTTCCAACACAAGGACAAGAAACGTCATCACATGGACAAGATGCCCCCCATCATAACAAGAGGTATTGAAAAGGAAACCTAGTAAACCCCTTTCTAATGCTTGCGCTCATTTCAAGAGAGTAAATGATAAGGCTACTTGTAACTATTGTAATAAACAATATGCATGCTATACTACTAGTCATGGGACCTCAAACATGTTAAAGCATTTGAAGATTTGTGTGAAAAATCCACATAGGGTATTTGATAAAAGGCAAAAAATAATTGCTATTGGAAAGCAATATGAGGATGATCCTGATAGTGTTAGCATGAAACTTGTTGAATTTAATCAAGAGGTAACCCGATATGCACTTGCAAGGATGATAATTGTTGATAAGCTTCCTTTTAAATTTGTTGAAAACCAAGGATTTAGAGATTTGATGAGTGAGGCTCAACTGAGATTTAAAACTCCTTCTCGTGTCACTCTTGCTAAAGATTGTATACAATTGTTTCAAATAGAGAAAGAGAGGTTGAAGTGCATATTGTCTACAAATCACCAAATGGTTTCACTTACCACTGATACTTGGACTTCAATCCAAAACTTGAATTATATGTGTGTAACTGCTCACTACATTGATGATGGGTGGGAATTGAACAAGAAAATTTTAAGTTTTGGTTTGATAGCTGACCACAAAGGTGAAACCATAGGAAATGCCTTAGAGAAATGCATGAAAGAAGAGGGAATTTCAAAGATTTGTTGTGTGACTGTAGACAATGCAAGTGCTAACAATACTACTATTGCATATTTGCTTAAAAGAATGAGTGATTGGAATGATACTTCTTTATTAAATGGAGAGTTCATGCATATGAGATGTTGTACTCACATCTTGAACTTAATTGTTAGTGATGGCTTGAAGGAAATTGATGTTTCAATTGAAAGGATAAGGGCTGCATGTAAGTTTGTTAGGTCATCTCTGGCTAGATTGTCTACTTTTAATACGTGTGTCAAAGAGGCTAGTATAACTAGTAAGGCAATGTTAACCCTTGATATGCCAACCAGGTGGAATTCTACTTATTTCATGTTAGATTTTTCTGAAAATATGAAAAAGCATTTTATCGCCTTGAAGATGCGAATAATGCATTTTTGTTAGCCCTTGACAATGTAGGAGGACCTCCAACTAGGGATGATTGGAGTCGTGCACGTGTTTTTTTTAAGCTTTTGAAAATATTCTATAATGCAACTCTTTCTTTTTCGAGGTCATTGTATGTTACATTTAATTTTTTTTTCACAAGTTATGTGACATTCAAAAGACCCTGGGTAAGTGGAGGAAAAACAATGATGTAGGACTACAAAGAATGGCAACAAACATGAAAGTCAAGTTTGACAAATATTGAGAAAATTAAAACCTAGCATTTTCAAAGAAAGAGAACATTTGGTGATGGGGGCTTGACAGTAGAATTGGAATGGGGACAAGCTGATAGCAGACGGCGCGGCCCTTTCTGCATTGGAAGATAGACTAAAGAGAAAGGGTGGGGGGGTTATATAATGGGGTATGCCCCACTGTAAAATGGGAGATATTGATTGGTCGGTTGCTTGGTCATGTCTTTTTGTCTCGTGCTTTTTATATTTAGTTTTTGAATTTTAATCATTCGCTTTTGAGGATCAGAACAGAACCCAGAAGACATATACACTCACACAGTGATAATAAAACACTCAAAACTCGTCTTGCTCCGGTCTTTGGCATGTTGGGATGGGGGATTTTTCATGATTTGAACGATAGAAAGTTGTAAATGCTGTTATAAAATCACTCTCTTTTCCCTTTTCTCTTTTTTATGTCTGCCTTTTTTCCAAATGGATATTTGGATATTTAAGATTTTGGTTGTCGTTTTTAATGTAGTGGTGGGTTTGTGCGGCTAATAATTAAGGAGCGGACTAGGAACGGGGCTAAAATGATCTTTTGGATGAAAAACATGGCAGAGCACAGAACTTAATGATGAACAAATGATTACATTTCATGGCAATACGATGCTTGGTTAACAAATGTAGGGTTGTTGAACCCCTGAGTTTTAGATCACAGCACGAGCATCGATCACAAGAATCTTACAAGAGAAAGAGTTCAGAAAGTAGTTCAGAGGGGAGTGCTCTGCAACATAGAGATCAAAAATATAAAGTGAGACAATATAAGAGGGATAGTCGTGAGCAGTTGTGTGCTAAATGTAGTAGGCACCACGGAGGTAAAGCTTGTGTAGCTGATCAGGTAACATGTTACAAGTGTGGCCAGACGGGCCATTTTGCAAGGAATTGTCCTCCGAGGAAGGAGGCAAAGTCAAAGGGTAGACCGGGAAGGGTCTTCAATATACAAAATGTGAAGGCATTACCCACCTATAGTTCAGGAAAAGGTGAGTATATGGTTATGCTTGTTGTTTAATTTTGTTTTCTTAAAGTTTGATTGTACCTGTTGTTGTGTGTGAGTTGTTTGGGACTTCGTACCGTAGGCAAACCAAATTTTGGGGACAAATTTTCTAGTAGTGTTTGTAAGAGGAGGAAATTAAAATAGAACCATTCCATTATTTGTCATCACTCAAATCTCACTAACTCTTGATATCACTTTGTTAGTGTAGAAGAATAATAGAAGAGATACTTTTTAAATTTTATATTTCTTTTTTTACCAAACTCCAAAGTACATAGGATACTTATAAAAATGAAAGATACCTTACACATTTTATAACTCTTTCTAATTAACAATAGTAATTCTCCTTTAACTCATGAAAAAAACTATCCTATAACTTCATAACTCCAATGAAATAATTATCCATAATGACATGTCATAATTCTTCATTGCTCATAGAATAATTCTCATAACTCACAATAACTACTATATCAAAGATCACATAACTACTAAAATTCTATTAACTTTAAATTATTATTTTTAATTAATAAGAGCATGGATTACAATAAGAATAACTTGTCCTATCAGCACCTTCAGTGTACAACGTATCATTTTGTTCAATGCCAGTACCACATTCTCCGCAACAAACAGGAGCTGGTTCAACAGTAGCGTTCTTGACTTGACGTTTCAATCCACCTCTCTTAGGTAGACGGATACCCAAGAATCTCTTCTTAGCTGAACGTAACTGATCATAGGATTTCTCACTCATCAAATGCTCCATTCCTTGATTATTCTCTGCTTTGGCTTTGCTGTGTACCACAAGAAAATGTACAGTGAATATGGGAGACAATCAATGTTTTGTAATATTGCTAATGAAAGGTAAAATTTAGCATTTAGCAGAAAAACAATATTGCAAGTCAAAAGCTTCACAGAAATATTTTCAATCGAAACATATGTATAACATTGTTAAATAATGGGAAGAGATGAAAGAATTTTCAGGGAGATGAAAGAGGATATGTGAGTAAAGGACACACAATTCATCATTCCAGTTAGTGATCTACTAGGGTCCATTTAGGAACAAATTGAGGAAAGAGTGAAAATGAAGAGCAAGAAAATGGGAGAATGAAAGTGAAAAGGTAGAATATAATTGATTGATTTTTCACCTTTTGTTTAGATGTGATATAAGGAGAGTAATGAAATAATTGAGAAGAAAATAGGTTTCTTCACTTGGAAATAATAAAATATGGAAGGAAATGAAATTACTAACTATAAAAATAAAATGGTACATGAGTAAATTGAAGAAAGTTATCTTCTTCATCCCACTTTCACACCATATTGGAGAGATTTTTGGATGGTGTGGAGTAAAAGAACTTTCTTGTTTTTTATTATTGAATATGTGACTAATAAGTTATAAGTTATAAGAAAAAAAATATAGTTAAAATAAAAGATATTGATGACTCAGAGTTGATGTCACACACATTTTACTCCAAAGACACTGAGAATTTCTTCCACATATTGTAGTAACCATTTTCAATAGCTGAAGTCATATAAACTTTCTTCTAAAACCAGTTCCTCAATTTCTATATATAGGTGAACAAATAAAATATCCCCTAAAATCATTCCCTTTATTTTTATTTTATATCCTTGTCTCAAAACATGAAAAAATAGATTAATTCTCACCTCATTCCCCCAAAATTACCCATTCCAAACATACCAAACAAGATTTTATACTGAAGTCGCAAAGGACACACATTAGTTCCAAGGCCTATCAAAATTATAGATACAAAGTTATAAACTGAATAAAAATTCCATGGGTACAAATAAACTGACAGATACTTTCAACTATCAGATTTAATTGTGCTTCAAAGTAAGTATCCTTGTTTCTTTGAAAAGAACCGCACAAGAATATATAGGGACTTACTTGGCCAGCCTCCTCCGTAACGCTAGTAATAGGTTCCTTTACTTGCTCAGAAGAATTAGTTCCAGCTGCACCTTCGGCTGACTGTGTTGCCGTTGACCCAAGTGTCTCTGACTCACTCTCATCTACACGCACAGTGCGAGAATCTGAAGACGAACTTTGGTTAATATGTTTCATTGTTTCCTCACCATAATTAGCTTTAATTGCATTTTCATCAGGCTGTGTTGCCCTTGAGTCATGGATCTCTAATTCACTCACGTCAACGGGCATAGGGGCAGAATCAGAAGATGAACCCATTGTGTCTTCCGTGTTGACCAAGGGAAATTTATTAACGGCGCCAAGTATTCTTCGAACCTCAAGCAAGGTCTCCTTCTGATCTCTTGCTGTCTGAGCTTGCATAACAATGACAAAGAACCTCACAAGTGAGTCCACCAGTGCCACCAGTTGTTCCTGGTAACGAACCTTGGCAAGGTAATTCAACCTGTGAATTTTTGAGCACTTGCAAACAAGCTTTGTTCCCTCTTCCATTTCTCTGATCAATGACTCTAGTTCTTCCTTTGGACGGCCCAAGTCAATGTTATGTTGTTCTATCTCTTTGATCGCAGGAGCAATTGCTACCAGAGTGGATCGGAGGTGGGCCAAGGTTTGTTTGAACATAATGGCCTTGTCTTTTATTTCCAAAACCGCCTTCAGTAGTTCTCCAAATACAGCTCCCACAGCAGCTCCTCCTACCAAAGACGCTGCCATAATTCACAGGACAAGAACACCCACAACAACAAAAGAATTTGTTAAGACCGATCTTAATTAGCTTGATAGTATGAAACGACCTCTTTGTATCAACAGGTCAACGCATCTCAAACATGATAATACAATGGAGGTTTCTTGGAACTTCATTCCTATCTTGTTGAGTTGACCTGTTGCAGTAAATTGTTTTGTATTTTGTATTTGTATAACTTGTATTTTATATATATATATATATATATATATATATATATATATATATTGCTGCAAACTTGTATTATATCCTATCTTTTATTAATCTTTTTTATTTTTAAAATCAGACTGCTTTTAGCATATTTAAAAAAATTATTTTAAAAAATAATTATCTATTTTTCAAAAACTTTTTCACTAATTTTTTAATTATAAATTATTTTAAATACAAAATAAATTAATGCAAACAAATAAATTTTCACTTTTTCTATACCCTGTGTAATTGTGTCCAAATCCTTATCGACTTATTGTGTACTTTAATCCTTTTTTTTTTCTATTTTGGCTACACTTATTTTCTCCAGTTATTGGACTAGAATTCTCTTATGTCTCACACCATTCATAGATTTAAAAAATAATAAAATAATAAAATTTAAAAAAATAAATGATAATTTTAATTATTCCGCACACCGTTCATGATACGGCAATTTGTGGCAACGACAGGTTTAATAACATTAATAATAAATAGTACATACATATTTTTTAATATTTTTTAATATTATTTATTATATTTCTTTTTTTTTATTTAACCATATCCATTCAAAATAAATGTAAAAAAAAGTGTGGGAAAGAAAATCAACATCATTTTCCTCACTTTAACTACCAGAATGATAGGATTGAAATTACGGAACTTGTCTCCGGTTGAAAGGTGGAAGTAGACTTTGGGTCAAGTCCTGCATTTTTCACCGTCATTATAAAAATTAATATTTCATTTACATGATATCACCCTAAGGCAAGTCGCACACTGGTTTTTGTTTTTCATATTTTTAAAGAGTTTAATTATTTAATTTCTATAATATAAATATTCTAAATGATGAACCAAAAAAGATATAATTAACAATGTAAATTGTCAATTATTATAAAAATATATATTTTATTTACATATTTCAATGTGCATTTCACTAGCATTTTGTACAAATACAATGTACGGAATAATTAGTAAGAATTTTATATATATGTGAGATATAATAATAAAAAATTATGTGTGTGGGATAATTAATAAAAAATTTTATTTATATCATTATTGAAAAAAACATGGTTAAAAAACTATTATTTCATTTATAATGCATTGATATCAATAATAAGAATATATCATATAAAAAAATAAATATAATAGTCAAACAATTAATTTTAGTGTATACAAAATAGGTTAAATTAATCTGTAAGTTCATGTAGTTTCACCATGTTTTTAATTAAGTTCCTATAGTTAAAAAGTTTTTAACAAAGTCTTTATAATTATAAAACTTTGTAACTGAGTGCCGAAAGCTAACATCGTTTAACTTCCATTAAATACTGCTGACATAACATTTCACACATGACAACATTATGTCAAATATTGTTAATGTCACGTCAAATGTTGTTATCATGCGTGAAATGCTATGTCAGCAATATTTACGGAAGTTAAACGGTTTTGAGTCTTTTTTGGGTGATTAACTAGTTGATTTTGATAATTTATTGTGATTTTTGGTAAATTTTAGTTTTGAATAATTATGTGCATAAGAAATAATTTTTTTTTATAAAATGAAGGCGTCTAGTTGTGGCAAACCACAATTAGATATCTATTTTTTATTTTTTTTTAAATATTAGATACGGATTTAGAGACGAAAAAATCAATCTTTAATTTAGAGACAGAAAAATTTGTCTATAATTTAGAAACGAAAATAGAGATGAAATTTTTCTGTTTCTAATTAAAGAACTGGAGACAAATCTTGGTAATTGAATAGCGACAGAACTTTAAAATTTAGAGATGGCAAAAATTAGTCTCTAAATTAATTTTTTCGTCTCTAATAATCAAAGACGTCACTTTTACCGACATATCAATTTCAGTCTCTAATTTCATCTCTATATATTTAAAGACAATTTTTTAGCATTTTAGAGACGAAATTTGTCCGTCTTTAAATAGGATTTTTTTAGTAGTGAAAAAAAATTCAAAAAAGCTTATGTTAACCAATTATTACACTCTAATTAAAAGAAAATAGCATTTACTATGTAATCAATTGTATTTACTAAATATTTTTAGAATATTGTGATAAAACACCGTTGGAAGAGATCTTCACGTACATGTCTAACCGTACTTCGGGAAATTAGTTTCTCACTTATCGGATAAAGAAATATTATGGAAAACGAAAAAAAAATTGTGAAAAAAAATTGTAGAATAAAGTTGAAATTAACTTTCTAGTCAATTAATCAATTGATTGGGTCAATTATCTTCAAGCAAATAGTCAATTAATCAATTAACTTTAATATAAAAGAGTTTTAATTAGTGCTAATTGTCTTTTATTGTTTTTTATAAATTTATTACATGATTGCAATCAAATCGAATTATCATTTACCCATTGTTTGGATGAGAAGAGAAACTAAAAGGAAAGAAAATGAGAAGAAAGAAAATGGAAAGAGGGAAAATAAAGAGAAAAGTATAAATGAAAATTAGTTGTTTGGATTGAGAGAAAATGAGAAGAAAGAAAACATTAAAAATAATAAAAAATACTTTTTATCCGCTGGCTAACAGAAACGCTTCCCCACCCTACGCTATCCCTATCCCGACCTTTTCACAAACCAACTCCCACCCCTTCTCTGTCCTCCCTTCCCCATTGACCTTTCTTTATTTCTCTTAGTTTTCTCGCCTGTTGAGCGAAGAAAACTTTTGATGTGGGCTCCACGCAATTTTTTTTTCTCTTCACTGTTTTCTCGTATCATCCAAACGAGAGAAAATGTCATTTTCTCTCTATTTTCTCTCTTTCCTACTTCTCTCTTTCCATTTTCTATTGATCCAAACAAAGGGTTATTGTTTTGATCAATTTATTATTTAAATTTATTTGTATATAAATTTTGTGTTTTTCAAATTTAAACTTTTAAAAATCTTACTATTAGAAAAAAGCCTTGAAAAATTAGAGAGAATTAGAGTGCCTTAGAACCAACACGTGACATAGGTTTCCTTGATAACAGTGATGGATCCATGTGTTGAGGAGTGGGGATACATGTCATCACTATATCTTGAAATTTTTCTTTAACCCTATATAGGTATATTTGTATATATCTTTTTTATTTTTTATATGTATAATTTTTACTCCCATATATAAATAAATTAGTAAATTCATAGTGATAAAAAATAAAACTTATATAATATTATTTTTTATTTTTTAATAGCACTCATGTAATTTAATATCTGAACATACTCATAATATAATAATATCTTTTAACAGCATTAACGTAAGTTTGGTATTGATATACTCATAGCATAAAATTATTCTTTTACATTTATTTATCTCTGCAGACTAGCGGTAACAGATGACATTATAACCATTGATCAATTTTAAGCCAACATCAACGGTGGTATAGAGGTGGAGCATCCATGTTCCAAATATTTTCAGAATGTCCTTTATGTTTATTACAGAAATTACTAGAAATTACAAGCTTGTTGGTGGAAATGGAGGATTCTACAATACTTACAATTGGGTTGAGAGCACCAATACCCACAAAAAGTAACTTGTCATTGCAGGTTATTATCAGTTTTTGATATTTTTATATTTCAAATGTTAAGAAACTTTTAAACTCTCTCTCTCTCTCTAACTAACCCATCTGACCATTAACAACCCGTATAGCTAGAACGTTGTGATTTGCAGGGGATGAAGACGTCAAACAGTGCAATTGAGAACGCAGGCCTCCTGAGTTTGGGATTTTGGACTGTATAGCAAATAGCAAATTAACAATAGCTTATCCACATATATTCACGAGAAACTCGTGTAACACAGTGGCATGAGTCCAAATCAAACCCCTGTACGAAGAGGGGTACAACATATCTATAACATACGAAATAACTCTATATCCACAATGAAATAATAATAAGATGCTTTATTGAGGGAGTGAGAATTAGGCATTATGGTACATAAATATGCAAACTCGCTTCCCCTTATTAGAATTCAGCCTGTCAAATAGCTTTTGTGAATAAACCAAAACGTTTTGATTTGCAAGTTCGGTGCAAGTCGTTAATGGTGGAATGAATTTAAGAGAGAGAGAGAAAAGAAGAAAGTTTAACAAACTTGAGCTTTGGACTCATCTTGCAATTATTTTTCATCCAAGGACCAACTTTCAATTCCACCAAATTTTACATTCTCTCATGCTTCCAGGTCACAAATCCCACCCCTTCATTTTTTTAGTTATTATGTCAATGTATATCATTAAGTGAGCATCAATGCTCTTTTCTTAGAAGTGAGAATTGTGATAATTTTTATGATATTTTAATAGATTTGGTATTTAAGTAAATTGTGAAATATTTATTGAATGTTGAACTAGGGGTGTAAATTGGTTCGGATAACTCGACCAACCCGAACCGAACCAATTAAGTTGGTTTAGTTTGGTTTGAGTATTTTGATTGGTTCGGGTAAAATCCAAACCAATGAGAACTTAATTGGTTCGATTCTCGGATTTAGAATTTTAAATTCGAAGAATCACCCGAACCAATACTACAATGAATAGTACAGAGACATTAGATTACACAAACATATGCGTTTAAGGCTTTAAGCGTTTTCATTTTCTTTACCCAAAAGCCAAAAGGCCAAAACCGTGCCTTTTCCTAAATCTGAACCCTAACCCACGCTCTGCCTCACCCACCACCGCTTGCCCCTCGCCCCTTGCTGGCGATCTTTGCTCGCTGCTCATGATCGTCCCTAGCCGCCGACGCCGCTTGCTCGCTGTCAGTCACCCTCACTTCTTGTACGACGCTTGGATCGCAGTAAGTCTTTAGTAATTGGAACCATCTTTCTTTCTCGAGCCCGCACCATTTTGTGCATCTTTTGCTCCTGTCTTTCCAAGATTTTCACTTTTCTCTCCAATTCCTTATCCAATGTTAATTTTTGTTGAAGGTCACTGATTATTTCAATTTCACTACGAGTAACAGGATTGTTCCTTTGTTTCTGCTATTGAACAAGAAGCTATTTGTAATGAGTTTTTATGGTTCCTGTTTAACTAGTTTTTCATTTTAATTGATGTGGAATAATGACTCTAATGACTCTGTATTGATTTTTTGCACTCCATTTTGAGTTAATTAATTTTTTCTGTTCTTGCTTGCCCTCGTATGAGTGGAAACTGTTTGACAAAATGCCTGAACCATTTACTCTTTTTGCTGATTATTTAGTGAGTCCTTGAATCATTGTATGCTGACTTCAGTGGTTAAGTGTAAATACCAGAAAGTGCTATTTCACTCTTTGAGAATTTATGGATAAATTGGGTGCTACTGTGCTCTCATTTGAGTGCTCAAAAGTGTAATTTGCATTATACTAGTATGATGAACCTGAGTTATGATTTTTGGATCAGTTTGCTCGTTTGCTATATGGCGTGATTTTCTTTTTCGTGATTTCTCAAACGTTTTGACCTGTTTATGTGCTTCTTGATGAGTGGTAAATTTTACCCAAGCTGAACCGTGAAGGCTGAATGTATACAAAATCATTGATTTGTTTTTTGGGAGAAGGCTTTAGGTATTAAGGGCAGTCTTCATTCGCATAACAAGTGCGTTTTCCCTCTATGATTCATTGCCATTGTTCATGATCCACATGTTAATAGATGATTATTTGATTGAAGTCTTCCTTTTCACTTGAATTTGCTATGGCTGATGCATCTGACTTGATTTGGGGTTGATTAATTAAAATGAATATGATCTGTTTTAATGAGATTAAAAGTTTCATTTAAGTTGATGATTGTGAATTGATTCATGTGAATGTGTTACAACCCAGGCTCTTTTGCTCTTTTGTTTCCTCATTCACATGGTTTTTCATTTCAATTGTTGTATAACAATGATTCTGATGGCTTTGTATAACATCTTTTTTGCAGGTTACTTGACACCAACAAATGGCAAGTGATCCATTTGGAATTAGTGGGACTCCAAGCACTGGTGATAGTGGAACTCAAGTTGGGAGTGCTACCACTCCAACACCAACTAGTGACATGCAACTAGGAGAGGTACTTCCAACACAAGGACAAGAAACGTCATCACATGGACAAGATGCCCCCCATCATAACAAGAGGTATTGAAAAGGAAACCTAGTAGACCCCTTTCTAATGCTTGCGCTCATTTCAAGAGAGTAAATGATAAGGCTACTTGTAACTATTGTAATAAACAATATGCATGCTATACTACTAGTCATGAGACCTCAAACATGTTAAAGCATTTGAAGATTTGTGTGAAAAATCCACATAGGGTATTTGATAAAAGGCAAAAAATAATTGCTATTGGAAAGCAATATGAGGATGATCCTGATAGTGTTAGCATGAAACTTGTTGAATTTAATCAAGAGGTAACCCGATATGCACTTGCAAGGATTATAATTGTTGATAAGCTTCCTTTTAAATTTGTTGAAAACCAAGGATTTAGAGATTTAATGAGTGAGGCTCAACCGAGATTTAAAACTCCTTCTCGTGTCACTCTTGCTAAAGATTGTATACAATTGTTTCAAATAGAGAAAGAGAGGTTGAAGTGCATATTGTCTACAAATCACCAAATGGTTTCACTTACCACTGATACTTGGACTTCAATCCAAAACTTGAATTATATGTGTGTAACTGCTCACTACATTGATGATGGGTGGGAATTGAACAAGAAAATATTAAGTTTTGGTTTGATAGCTGACCACAAAGGTGAAACCATAGGAAATGCCTTAGAGAAATGCATGAAAGAAGAGGGAATTTCAAAGATTTGTTGTGTGACTGTAGACAATGCAAGTGCTAACAATACTACTATTGCATATTTGCTTAAAAGAATGAGTGATTGGAATGATACTTCTTTATTAAATGGAGAGTTCATGCATATGAGATGTTGTACTCACATCTTGAACTTAATTGTTAGTGATGGCTTGAAGGAAATTGATGTTTCAATTGAAAGGATAAGGGCTGCATGTAAGTTTGTTAGGTCATCTCTAGCTAGATTGTCTACTTTTAATACGTGTGTCAAAGAGGCTAGTATAACTAGTAAGGCAATGTTAACCCTTGATATGCCAACCAGGTGGAATTCTACTTATTTCATGTTAGATTTTGCTGAAAATATGAAAAAGCATTTTATCGCCTTGAAGATGTGAATAATGCATTTTTGTTAGCCCTTGACAATGTAGGAGGACCTCCAACTAGGGATGATTGGAGTCGTGCACGTGTTTTTTTTAAGCTTTTGAAAATATTCTATAATGCAACTCTTTCTTTTTTGAGGTCATTGTATGTTACATTTAATTTTTTTTTCACAAGTTATGTGACATTCAAAAGACCCTGGGTAAGTGGAGGAAAAACAATGATGTAGGACTACAAAGAATGGCAACAAACATGAAAGTCAAGTTTGACAAATATTGAGAAAATAGTGGGAGTATAAACTTTCTTTTGTTTGTGGCTGTGTTTCTTGATCCACGTTATAAGCTTGAATATGTTGAGTTTAGTTTTAATAAGATGTATGGTGATGGTTCGGATAAGTACAAGGAGATGGTGGAAAGATTGAAGGGTCTGATTGATAAGTTGTTTGAGCATTATCAGTCAATGCATCTCATTCCCCTTGATATTGGTGATTCTAGTAGGTTAGCCTCAAATGTTGCTTCACAATCTCATGCTAGTAATGATGGTTTAGTTGATGATGATGAGGGTTAGGAAGATGAGTTTAGATTGAAAGTGAGGAGAAAGCAAGGTGAGGTGAAAATGAATAAGTTAGAAAGATACAAAGAGGATGATGTTGAGGATAACACTCCTGGATTTGACATTTTGAAATGGTGGAAAGGAAAATCAATGAAATATTATGTTCTTTCTCGTATGGCTAGGGATATCTTGGCTATTCCAGTGTCTACTGTATCATCTGAGTCTGCATTCAGCACTGGAGGTCGAGTTCTTGACCCATTTCGCAGTTCCTTGCATCCCACCACTGTTGAGACATTGATTTGTACTCAGAACTGGATCAAGACTCTTAAAAAGAATCTTGAACTATGTTATGAAATGGAAGAAATGGACAAGGTTGAATCAGGTATGGAAACTTAGTTTTAATTCTCAAGTTTTTTATTTGTTGTTATACTTACTATTGTTACTAATTAATCTTGTTTACCTTTTATGTTTATGTTTGAATTTTTAGAGTTGTCAAGATTATCTTCAAATCTTGAAGTTGGGCTTTAATAAGTCTTTGACAATCTTTTAAGGTAACATTTATAAGTGCATTAATTATGATTGATTGTTAAAATCTAGTATACACAAATTCTAACATTTTGTTTGTCTTTATTGCAGGATGTAGATGATGTTGAAAGATAAATTTGATTTGATGAATCATGTTTAATGAATTTTTTTTTTTTATGTTTGAATTGAGTTTTGACTGAGTTTGAATTAACTTTGGGTGATGCCCATTATTATGTTTGTACTGGCTATATATTGATATTAGATAAAAGTCATGTATATCATAT
The DNA here is from genome assembly GCA_029884595.1 of Ormosia semicastrata. Lineage (NCBI taxonomy): Eukaryota > Viridiplantae > Streptophyta > Magnoliopsida > Fabales > Fabaceae > Ormosia > Ormosia semicastrata. The sequence goes on along the minus strand of JAQQTO010000022.1, from coordinate 4,254,275 downwards.
GGCTAGTGGTTTTGCTTTGGCTATCCTCTTAGTCATTTTCTATCGCCTATTTATGAGACCACAAAAATTATATGTCATATTTGATCTTTACCAAGATTATGCTTCTAAGTGCTGTTCAGTTATTGCCTGAACTTTTTTATTATGTATTCTATTTTTCTATCATCTACTAGGAAGTTTTCTTTTCTTACTATTTTAGCATTTTGGATTTGATATAAACAGGAAATCTCAAAGACCAATGATTGTGTGACTCAACTTGAAATTGAATATTCTGTTAGAATTTTATTTATGGACAAACATAAATCATATTATATAGAACCCAGATTAATTGGATGTCAAAATTATTAGAGCATTTTGTTTAGCCCAAATTGTGATCAGTATTGTTAATGGGCCTATTGTTGTTAAATCACTGCTCATATATGTGAGTTTTGTTTATGGGTCCTGTATATGGGTTTGCTATAGTGGGTAGGTTTAACCCATTTTAATTATTTTATATATACAGGGAGAGACCCCTATTCCTAATCACACTAGTGCGTACAGTTGTCCCATTGATACTGACGCGTGAGCGACTATTGTGGGATAGGAATAGTATCTCTTTCTCATCGTGTTTTACTTTTCAGGATTGTTCGACAATGTTTTCTTCATCGATGCCAGGTAACCCTAAAATCTTTTATATGAAATTGATATGTCATAAATTATTGAGATTAATAGATCCGATGAATATTTTCCTTCAATTGGTATCAGAGCCAATGTTTTAATCCTGATTATGACTATCAATATCTTATTTTAATCCTGAAATCTTAACGTATGTAATGTTTAATTAATTTTATTTTATAATCGATTTCAAAGAATAAAGTTAGGGCTTTTATACATTGGGTTGTTCTGAATTCAGAAACATATTTATTGTATTTTGATATTGTGAATTTACAAATAATTTTATACAAATTCATTGAACCCTAAAGTTGCAATTCTTATATGATTCGTTTTCCTTTTGGAGTTTTTTCAACAAATTGATTTAGGGCTATTCAAGATCCCTGTTTTCTGAGTCTAAAAAACGTTTGGATCATGAGTTTTGGTTAAGAAAGAACATCGAATTTCTGAGAAAACCATTCACGGTGTGTATTGCGTGTGTTCGTCGTTTGGTTGAGAAAATCCATCGTTTTTTTGGAAATTAACTAGGGATATTAAAGATCCCATTTTTTTGAACAATTAGACACCAAGAAATTGAATTTTGATGGAGAATCAAGGGAGAAAATCAGCACGACCCGTTCCTGGATGAACCGGGTCGCGCGACCCGTTACAGCCAAACGGGCGAAGAGGGAGACCTGCTCCCAGGACGCCGCCACTCGCGGCCGGTGGCGCGTGGAGCGCGTGCGGCCTCCCGAAAAGTGCTTTTCAACTTCTTTTTTTTGGGTTGTGCTCCACGCGCCCTTTATTTTTTTTTGGTATTTTTTATTTATTTTTTAATTCCCATTTAATATTTATTTTAAAATTTTCAGAGATTAAAATTATTAAAAATATATGGTGCTGTCCTCTTTTGCTTCTGAAAATTTTTGTGTATTATTGTGATATGTTGGGCATGATATATATTGCACACTCTCAGAATTGATATTGTTTGGTCACTTAAATATTTTTTGGTGCTATTTTGTGCATAAATTGATATATAATGTTTTGAAAATTATATGTCTTGTTGTTATTTATGCGATTAATTAAGAATTGTTCTTTAAAGTATTATTGTATTATTATAATCTCACCTTCATTTGGACCAATTATGTTGAGGTGTTAATATTGTTAATATTTTGTTAATAATGTTGCATTGGGATTTATATTAATAATGCGCTTACCCTATCGGTTTGCCTTTATTAATGTGATTCCTAATGATTTGTTGAGTGATGTTATTTTGGGCACTTTTCATAATTGTGAACTCGCCTTCGCGGGACCAATTATTATAAGGTGCTATTTTGTTGATAAAATATTGTTATGTTGTGGCTTTGGGGATTATATTGGTAATGCGCTTACCCTATCGGTTTGCCTTTATTAATGTGATTCCTAATGATTTGTTAAAGGCATTAAGGTTCTGACCTTAGAGTTCTCAGTATCCTTTCGGTACTAGCTTTAGGGACATGATTTTGATGTCTGTGGGAGTCTACTCATGTATTGTAATTCGGGACCCTTCGGCGGGATTGCAATCGCATGGGGAAAACTCAATTATGGTTTTGCTCAAATGTTGTACATGTTGATATGCTTAACAAAATCTCCCTTTAATATATTGTTCTTTCAGCTTTATCGATGCAAATGAGTACTATAACGAAATTGAATGGGACTAATTTTGAGGACTGGGTAGATTCTGTGAAATTGTTCCTAGCTGTCTCTAATGTTGATGCTGCTCTCACTAAGGATGAACCTCAGAGACCCACAAATGCATCTTCTGCTACAGAAAAGAAGAAACATGAAAGGTGGGTTCAATCCAATAAAGTTTGTTTGATGACCATGAAGTATAGCATGGAAAAAAACTATTAAAGAGAGCATTCCTGAAACAAATAATGCTAAAGAGTTCCTCAAGTCTGTTGGTGAGAAATTTAAGAAGTTTGATAAAATTGAAAAGGCTTATTACCTTTCTTTGTTGACAAAGACTACATATGATGGTGTGAGTGATGTTCGTGAACATGTTTTGAAGCTTGTGAACTGGTACAACAAGTTGAGGTCCATGAAAGTGGAGTTGGGAGAGGATTTCTGATGTAGCAGGTGTTTGAGTCTCTTCCGGCTAGTTTTGATGTCTTGAGAACCACTTACAATGCTCAAAAAGAGGAGTGGACTGTTGATGAACTTATATCTGTTCTTACTCAAGAGGAGCATACCATGAAGAAGGGCAAGGCTCACAGTGTGCAGTTTGCTTCTCACAAGAATGGTGAAAAAAAGAAGAAATTTGCTAAAGGGAAGAATAGTAAGCTTCAGTTTAAGAAAAAGTGGAATGATAAGCCTGGATATTCTTCTAAGCCATCTTCTGGTCCTGGTGAGACTTCTGGTGTTAAACCCAGATATCGTTTTAATGGAAATTGTAAGTTCTGTGATATATATGGATATAAGCAGTCTGATTGTTTAAAGTTTAAGAGTTGGCTTGAGAAAAAGAAAGGTAACCCCTTGGCTCTAGTATGTTTTGAATCGAATCTAGTTGATGTTCCTTTAAATACCTGGTGGCTAGATACTGGTGCAACTATTCATGTTACAAATTCATTGCAGGAATTCAGAAGCAGGAGGAAACCAAGTGAAGGGGAGTTGATGATCACAGTAGGAAATGGAGCCAAAGTCAAAGTAGAACATATAGGAGTGGTTTCATTAAAGTTGTGTACTGGACATGATTTAGTTTTGAAAGATACAGTTTATGTACCTTCTATGAGGAGGAATTTGATTTCAGTTTCTGTTTTGGATAGTTGTGGCTACTCTTTCCATTTTAGTAATGCAAAAGTTTCTTTATATTATGATTGTGTTCTTGTTGGTTCTGGAGTATTGTCTAATGGTTTATACATGTTGAATGTTGATTCTCTTTCTGGTGATCAACGGGATTCAGATATCAATAATGTTGTTGGAAACAAGCGTGGTAAAGTTACTGAATAATCTTCTATGTTGTGGCACAAACGTTTAGGACACATCTCTAGGGAGAGAATGGAGAGGTTGATCAAGGAGAATATTCTTCATGACCTGGACTTCTCTGATTTTGATACTTGTGTTGATTGTATAAGAGGGAAACTCACAGCTGGAGCCAGGAAGAGTAGGGTTACCAGGAGCGAAGGAATACTACAGTTGATTTATACAAATATTTGTGGGCCTATTACTCCTATTGCTATGGGTGGTTTTAGGTACTTTATCACGTTTATTGATGACTTCTCTTGATACGGGTGGATTGATTTGCTACGTGAGAAATCTGATTCTTTAGATGCCTTTAAAGCATTTAAAGTCGCTGTTGAATTGAAATTTAGTAAGCAGATCCAATGTGTGAGGTCTGATAGAGGTGGTGAATACTATGGCAGGTATGATGAAACTGGTAGAAATCCTGGACCTTTTGCTAGGTTCTTACAAGACTGTGGTATTGAGGCACAGTACACCATGCCAGGCACTCCACAACAAAACGGAGTTGCAGAGAGATGAAATCGTACTCTGATGGATATAGTGAGGTGTATGCTTAGTCATTCTACTCTTCCAGAATTCTTGTGGGGAGATGCCTTGAAGACTGCTGCTTATATATTGAATCATGTGTCAAGTAAATCTGTGCTGAAGACTCCATATGAGCTTATGATAGGTAAACGGCCTACCTTGAGGCATTTCCGTGTTTGGGGATGTAGGGCAGAGGTGAGACCTTATAGGTTTCTTCATTGGCTATTGTATTGGCTCAAGGGGTTCTAGGTTCTATTGTCCTTCTCATACTACTAGAGTTATTGAATCCGATCGGGCTATCTATTTTAAAGGGGACTTAGGACATGGTGGAACTCAGGAGCCGCGTATTGTTGATTTTAGTGAGGAGCATGTTATTGTTCCTATTCCTGTTGATCCCTTTCCAGGGATAATGTCATCTCCTCTGATCTATAATGATAATGTTGTTGATCCTGTTGATGTTGTCGATATCCCTCAGCAAGTTGAAAATAATGTACAGATTTCAGATGTTGTTGTGACTCCACTGAGAAGATCTGTACGGGTTCCTATATCCACTGAGTCTACTAGATTCAGGGACTATGTTGTGTACCTGCAGGAGCATGAGTTTAATTCAGTTGAAGATTCTGATCCTATTTCTTCTCAAGAGGCCATGGTTAGTCCTGATAGTGCACAATGGCTAGTGGCTATGGAGGATGAATTGGCTTCTATGAGAAAGAATAATATTTGGGAATTGGTAGAATTGCCTACTGGTTGTAAAACTATTGGTTGTAAATGGGTCTTTAAGACTAAACGTGATGCTAAAGGTGAAATTGAGAGGTATAAGGCCAGACTTGTTGCTAAGGGATATAACCAGAGGGAATGCATTGATTATAAGGAGACTTTCTCACCGGTCTCCACTAAAGACTCTTTTCATGTTGTGATGGCATTGGTTGCTCATTTTGATTTGGAGTTTCATAAAATGGATGTTAAGACCGCCTTCCTAAATGGTGATTTGTATGAGGATGTGTATATGGATCGACCTGATGGTTTTGTTGAAAATGGTAAAGATCATATGGTATGCAAATTGAGACGATCCATTTATGGATTGAAACAGACTTCCAGGCAATGGTATTTGAAATTTGATTATATTGTTAGTTCTCTTGGTTTTAAAGAAAATACTGTTGACCAATGCATTTAACTAAAGTTTAGTGGGAGCAGATTCATCATTCTTGTTTTATATGTTGATGATGTATTATTGGTGAGTAATGATTATGTTTTTCTGAATAAGACAAAACAGATGTTGACAGCACATTTTGATATGAAAGATCTTGGTGATGCCTCTTTTGTGTTAGGTATTGAGATTCACCGTGACAGATCTCGTGGTATTCTTGGCTTGTCTCAGAAAGCTTATATTGAAAGGATTCTGAATAGATTTAATATGAAATCTTGTAATCCTTGTACTGCGCCTATTCAAAAGGATGAAAGACTCTCTAATACCCAGTGTCCTCAAAGTGATAAAGATGTTGCTAAAATGGAGAAAGTCTTATATGCTTCCGCTATTGGCAGTCTTATGTATGCTCAAGTTTGTACACATCCTGATATTGCTTTTGTTGTTAGTGTACTTGGGAGATACTTGAGCAAACCTAGTGTGGCTCATTGGCAGGCTGCAAAACGAGTTATGAGGTATCTACAGGGTACCAAAGACTGTATGCTCACCTATAGGAGGTCTGACCGCCTTGAGGTGATAGGCTATACTAATTCTGATTATGGTGGTTGTCCAGATGACTACAAGTCCACATCAGGGTATATCTTTATGTTAGCAGGAGGAGCTGTTTCTTGGAAGTGTGTTTAACAGACATTTACAGCTACTTCTACTATGGAGGCAGAGTATATAGCTTGTTATGAGGCTATGCATCAAGCGATATGGTTGAAAAATTTGATTACTGAATTTCTTATTGTGGAGAGTATTTTCAGGCATCTTACTATTTATTGTGATAATTCTGCCGTAGAGTGCTTCTCTCAAATTAATAAAAGCTCAAAGCGTTCAAAGTATTTTGATACAAAATTCATGTTTTTTAGAGAGAAGATTCAGGAGTTTCAGACTTGTGTTGAGCATATCCCTACAGAACTTATGGTTGCAGACCCACTAACTAAAGGTTTAGCTGTTAAAGTTTTTATTGATCATGTGACCCGTATGGGTATAGTGAGGTCTTTTGATGTTTTGGGTTAGTGGGAGTTTAATTTTGTAATTTTGTTATGACCTCATTTTATTATGTCTCGAGACAATTATATTATTATTATCGCTGTCATATAATATTGTTATTGTTATTGATCTGCGCAGTTTTGTTTATTTATGATATGATATATTGTGGAGACATTTTGGACCCAGTCTCATTTTGTTGTTGTGCTGAGATGTTAATCTCAGAAAGCATCTTGGGCGGATGCTTGGGGCCATTTTGTTAGGAAATGCACTTTGATCACATATTGGCATGCAAATTTTGGATGTGCTTTCCCATTACCCATTTACCACATTTTGATGGGTCATCGAGATATGAGTATGTTGCATGTATGATATCAGTACTCCTTCGAGTATGATTTTCTGCATTGTTGAGATACTTGTAGTCTCATTTTGGACCAGTTGTTGAGAGTGCTAGCTCGATTTTGACATCATGTTGTGACCACATATTGTTTGATTAATCTGGAGAATTATTTTCTTATTAAAGTGATATAATGTGACTTATGTTGTCCAAGTGGGAGAATGTTAGAATTTTACTTATGAACAAATATAAATCATATTATATAGAACCCAGATTAATTGGATGTCAAAATTATTAGAGCATTTTGTTTAGCCCAAATTGTGATCAGTATTGTTAATGGGCCTATTGTTGTTAAAGCACTGCTCATATATGTGGGTTTTGTTTATAGGTCCTGTATATGGGTTTGTCATAGTGGGTAGGTTTAACTCATTTTAATTATTTTATATATACAGGGAGAGGCCCCTATTCCTAATCACACTAGTGCGTCTGATTGCCCATTGATAATCGACGCGTGGCGACTATTGTGGGATAGGAATAGTATCTCTCCCTCATCGTGTTTTACTTTTCAGGATTGTTCGACAATGTTTTCTTCATCGATGCCAGGTAACCCTAAAATCTTTTATATGGAATTGATATGTCATAAATTATTGAGATTAATAGATCCGATTAATATTTTCTTTCATATTCATTGTTTGATGGAAGAGCAAATGTTAGTCTATGTTCTAATATTATTTGAAATTTTAGATACATTATATGTACTTTTCTGTATTACATGTATAGTTGTTTAACTAATTTTTGTGTTAAAAAAATAATGGTCAACCCGATCACCTGAACCAAACCAAACCATAAATGTTTAGTTCGGTTTGGTTTGGATTTGGCTATCAAAAAATAAGAAAATCGAACCAAACCAAACTAATTAATTTTGATTGGTTCAGATTTATTTTTCTTCAAAACTTGAATCAAACCACTCACTTATACCTTTATGTTGAACTCATAATAAATATTTAAAAATAATTAATAATTAATAAAATATTTGATAATTAACTTTAAGTATAAAGTTTTAAAAAATAATACTACAAAAATCTCCAAGTATTGGCAACAACACCGTGAAAAACATCACATTTACAGGTTGTCACATCAATGAGCCAGGTGCTCACTGCCACCACCAATGGTCGACTTGTCAATCATGCGGATGTTGTACTGTTCATATACTCTTGCTCAATTCTTAATAAAAAATGATGATCTTACATCTCTTTTAAAAGTGTATGTATTGTATACATTTTTTTTAAAGATGTGTAATTGAAAAAGAAAAAGTGATAAAAAAATAAGTATAATGAATGATATTAGATAAGGTGTGAAAAGAAATATATGTACTATTTGTAATAAGAATATCAGAATTAATTCTTAATCCACCATTGTTTTGCTTGTTCCATGTTAAACAGTGTCCGTCTGCATACACCAATGCAAAGTTTAAAACTTAGGTTATAATAAGGATAATTAATGTATGACATACAGCATAGTTATCTGAATTGCTAACAAACCGTTTCTCTTACCACCATATACCAAATTAAAGAATAAGCATTTGGGTAGGAAATTGCTAGCCAAAACTTAACACCATGCATATTAACACCATGCATATCATATTCTACAATACCAAATTTCACAGATGAAATTAAGTTGATAGAAAAGCAATGTCAAAACAATAGTGCATTCCATACTTGAAGCGAAGTCTCTTAATATCTATTACACCACTTGGCCAGGAGATGAAAGTAAGATATACACCAGGTTCATCTTGCTTAATCCATTCGTACTCGATACGAGACTCACTATCCTTTGTTTTGCTCCCATTTATGCTAGTTGCACCTGATAGGCTCTGTTTATTGTGACCTACACCATGATTACTGATATGGCTTGATCCATTTGAAAGTAACTGGTTATTTGAACCAATTAAGTCTGGTTAGGAGCTTGTTGCTTGAATATTCAATCCATCGATGGAAACATTGCTAACTTCGTTGGAACCAGGTTTAAAGCCAAGGGAAGTAAGAAAAGGTGATTTGACACTTCTTGCTGCTCCTATATGTAGCTTCTCGGCCGTGTCCTTCAACTATTCAAGGCAAGAGACAAAAACATGTATGATCAGTCAAACTAGTTATGATACATCTAGTACAAATATAGAAGACATTAGCTTAAAGTTAAAAAAAAAAATTCACTAGTCTAATTTAGAATTGATATTAGACTTGACTATAACCGCTCATGCTTTCTCAATGAGCGTTAATTTAGTTAATATTATACTCAGTCCAAGAGTTATTTTAGAAACTTTTATTACAGTATTGAATTTGGGTATTTTAGTTATATCAATCAATGCCTAGGCTTTTCATTTGGTGAGATATTTCTTAAGCGATTGTTGTTATTTAGGCTGGGCTTTCTGAGTACGATTTTCCACCCAAAAGGCCAAAAGTAAAAAAAAAAAGTTATAAAAAAAAGTATCAGGCTTACTACAAATAGATAACCAATTGAGCTGAACATCTTGTAGTGACTTTGGAAAAAAAAGGAGGAAGGGGTAGAAAGAAATTATTTCCAGCCTATGATAGTAAAATATATATATCAGACATCCTGTATTCCAAATAGCTAACTGTTTCTCATGAAAACTTCAAAGTTTAATAAGTGATCAGAAGAAGCCTTTTGAAATTGATTAATTAAAAATCGCCAAAAAAGGTAAAGAAATGACTCAACTGTTAATTTTTGTGTTAACTCAAACTAAACAAAAACCAACTATGGAATAAGAATTGGGTATCATTAGATATGATATGAGAACCTTCTCACAGAATCATCTTTCTTTTGGTGAAATAAAGGCTTAAAGTAAAGAAGCTGACCACTTGAAACAGTGACACTGCCACATACTTTGGCATAGCAATAATTAAATTAAACTTTACATGGCAATACAATACATTGAAATTTTACATTGACCTGGATAGTAAATTGCAATCCTTCTCTTAACTATTATCAAATAATACAGCAAGTAAGTAATTAAGTGGCTTTCAATTAAATATGTACCTTGCAATTATCATAAACAAATGGAATCAAAAGGAAACCCCAAATTTTATCTCATGATTGATATCTTTATCGATCAAAGAAAAATAAAGCATCCAATCAGTTAAATAAAGGGAAAACCTGATGAATTGGTTGGCTAACTCATTCGTCTTACTATTAAGAAAATATTCCAAAGAAAAATATTATTATTGATATTTTTCATCCCCAAAATCACACTTCTTACTTTATAAGAAAAATAAAATTACCTTGCTTCCAATCGGTGGTTGCATATATTTTGCACGAAAAGCATATCATAAGTTTAGGAAGAAAAAAGAACAAAGTTAAATTAATAATGCTTTTAATCACTACTGTCCTAAAAAGCTGAAATTACGTAATTTAATACCATTATACTTAATACAACAACAATTAAGTCTTTTTTAACTAAGTAAAATCAGCTTAATACCATTATACCTAATGCAAAGTAAAAATTCTTGACAAGCAACTACAATATGATCTAAAACCACTCCAAAATGCCAAGAGAATTTGCTCGTTCTGCACGTATGCTTAGGTACATGTGTATTTTCAACGATTCATGTACACCCAAATACCATGTTGAAGATTAGAATGATATTGCTCTTAAACAAGTCATTAAAAAACAAAAGTAAACTAATTTCATACGTGAAAAGCAACCATTGTTGCCAAAATCATAAATGCAACAGCAACTGGAATAATTTTTAAAGATAAAAATCAAAATTAAATGCCTAAAAAGCTGCAGTATTAAATAATATGACAGAAAAGTAACACATTAAGATGTATAACGTAAAAAAAATCTAACTATAGAAGTGAATTAAAACAAAATCAATGAAAATTGGTCCACACATTGTATTGTAGATATACTCTATCCCGATTCTCAGCCCACCATTGTTCTGCTTGTTTCTCACTAAACCGCTTCTTACTGCGTTCACCAATGCAAAGGTTTTAGGTTATAACATGGCTAATTATTATATGAAATAGAGCATATCTTTCTTAATTGCTCATAAAGCATCTCTTTTCCCACCAGATTCCAAATTAAAGAATAAAGCATTTAGGTGGGAAATTGCATGTCAATAATTAACACCAAGTATATCATATTCTATATTACCAAATTTCGCAGATGTATTTGCGCGAGTTGACAGAAAAATAATGTCAATAAAATAGTGCATTCCATACCTGAAGTGAACTCTCTTAATATCTATTACACCACCTGGCAGGGAGATGAAAGTAAAATATACACCAGGTTCATCTTGCGCAATCCATTTGCACTCGATTTGAGACTCACTATCCTCTGTTTTGCTCCCATTTATGCTAGTTGCATCTGATAGGCTCTGTTTATTGTGACCTACACCACGATTATTGATATGGCTCGATCCATTTGAAAGTTATTGGTTATTTGAACCAGTTAAGTCTGGTTCGGAACTTGTTGCTTGAATATTCAATCCATCGATGGAAGCATTGCTAATTTCATTGGAACCAGGATTGAAGGCAAGGAAAGGAAGAAGAGGTGATTTGACACTCCCTGTTGCTCCTATATGTAGCTTCTCAGTCGTGTCCTTCAACTATTCAGGGCAAGAGACAAAAATTGCAAAGTACTTATTCCATTGTATGAGTAACAGAATCTGCACGTTAAGAACTTGTTTTACATGTTTATTTATTGGGTGCAAATTGAGGTTTTACACTAGTCGCGACCCTTCCATCTATTTTTATGGGTGCGAGCCCACTCCTTAATTTACTTTTTACCAACTCTAAATCACAAATTAATATATAAATTCTTTTAAAATTTTATTTTCAATTAATGTGAAATTTTATTATTTTGAAATATTACTCTTTTTATGTTTTTATTACAAAAACATGTATGATCGGTCAGATTAGTTATGATACATCTAGTACAAATATGGAAGATATTAGCTTAAAGTTAAAAAAATTCCACTAGTCTAATTTAGAATTGATATTGGACTTGACTATAACCGCTCATGCTTTCACAATGAGTATTAATTTAGTTAATATTATATTCAGTCCTAGAGTTATTTTTGAAAATTTGATTACAATATTGAATTTGGATATTTTAGTTATATCAATCAATGCCTAGGCTTTTTGTTTGGTGAGATCTTTCTTAAGCGATTATTGTTATTTAGGCTGGGCTTTCCGAGTACGGATTTCCACCCTAAAGTAAAAAAAAACAAAAACAAAAAGGGAGGAAGGGGTAGAAAGAAACTATTTCCAGCCTATGATAGTAAAATATATGATAAAGAATTCAAAGAAAAATACAAGAACATTTATGAAGAAGAGACAAGGGTTTCATAGATTATTAAAATGCAAAAGTTAATTTAACCTAAATACAAAGAAACTATATATAGGCTAAACAGGGAAAAGAAAATATTATTCTATCCTTAATAAATAATAAAACAAAATAACTCAATATTTCTTAACATCTCCCCTCAAACTCACGATGCAGCAGCTACAAGCATCGAGAGTTTGCCAACCAGAAAATGAAAACGAGAGATGGAATGCGACTTGGTAAAGAAATCTGTAATCTGTAAAGAAGAAGAAACAAAGGGCAAGGTAATGGTGCCATGCTTGAGATGATGACGAGTAAGGTGACAATCGATCTCAATGTGCTTAGTTCGTTCATGAAAAATTGAGTTGTGAGCAATCTGAATAGAACTTCGGTTATCACAATACATAGGAGTGGGATGAGAAAGAGAAACTCCCATATCTGCAAGTAACCAACGTAACCAAACAATCTCTTTGGTAGTAGATGTCATAGCACGATATTCTGCTTCAGTTGAAGATTGAGAAACAATAGATTGTTTCTTGCTCTTCCAAGAAATAAGAGAATCACCCAAAAATATACAGAAACCGAAGAATGACTTGCGATCTGTGGGATCACTGCCATGATCAGCATCAGAGTATGCACGCAGCTCTAAGGAAGAGGTTGATGGAAATAAAAGACTATGAAAAACTGTACCTCGAAGATATCATAAAATACGAAGAACAGCTGCCCAATGAATTGTAGTAGGAGAAGCAACAAACTGACTAACAACATGAACAGCATATGCAATATCTGGACGAGTAATAGTAAGGTATACCAAGCTCCCAACAATAGTACGATATAAAGTAGGATCTGACAAAGGTAAACCATCAGAAGAAGAAAACTTTGCATTAACCTCAATGGGAATGTCTACAGTCTTATTATCAGTAAGTCTCGCTCGCTCAAGAATATCTGCAACATATTTCGATTGAGAAAGAAGATAACCTCTGGGCGAGTAGGCTACCTCAATACCCAAGAAATATCGTAGAGAACCCAAATCCTTCATTTCAAACTATCTAGCTAACTCTGTCTTCAAAACTGAAATACCATGAATATCGTCACCAGTGATATAACACCTTAGCTCTGATACCAACTAATGTAACACCCTAGCTAGGGCATCACATTTCTGACTTCCGACTCATAATATGAAAATAAGTTCGCACAAAGTTTGAGTTATAAAAGATGGGTTTCAAAATTTCTTCTTTACTAAAACGTAAATTTACTGAAAATATTAGGTAATATTGAAAATCATATTTCAACTATTCATTATGCAATATTGACACCAATTAATATCACAATTTAAAGAGAAATATAAAATTAACAAACTTATTTTATTTTTTTATATTTTAACAGTAGCAAACCCCATGACGGGTCCTACTTAATAGCACGGTACAACACTAATGGAAAACTTTAACATATTTATTCCTTTTTCTGTCTATCTTGATGCATCAGACATCTGTTCCTTTGTCAACACTGCACACCTTCGAGTCCTGAATGTCCACTCCTTATGGTTGTCACCAATCTCAGAGTATCCATCGCCCGTTATGTCTAAGACAACTCAATCCTTCTATTATTTGATTTTAACAGTACAGACACAGCAAAACAATATAATAAAGAGGTGAGATCACCTACACCAATACCAACATGGCAGCACAGAGATAACACAAACAGCAATATTATACAGATAGATCGTACCACAATTATGATCATGTCATCAACATTAATCAACTATCATCATCCAATCATTTATTAATTCAATTATCATAAGCAATAATTATGATAATGCCCTCAACATTATCATCATCATCATCCAAGTATTCAAAACAATTGTCATAACCAATATTTCTCAATTAATATATCATACAGATATAAATGTTCAGATTTATGCATGTACACAAAACTCGATTTCCTACTCCATGGAGCTAAAACTCAGGTCGGAGAAATGATCGAAAAGATCTGTCGATACCACATGCCTCAGACCACGTGCTATAATCCTTATTTTGATTTTTGCACATCTAGCATATACACGACAGTCTTTATCAGATCTTGATTAAGAATAGTGTCTCGGTCAGGATCATCGGTGTGTCGCATCGGTCTAACCCACGATTCTGATGAGAGCGACTCACGCCCCCATCGTAGGCAACCCGCACCCCGATGCCCCCAAGGTCAACGAGTGACCTTCACTACGCATATCGCACCCACTCAAGAGGTGTATGTTTCTCCTAGGCAATTTGCCTTATCCAATCTATCGGACCATTCCAATGCATGTATAATGCACCAAATCCAATCACAGGCATCTCTTTCTAATGCATATAAAATGCACCAAATACCAGTCATAGGTAAAACACGTCATTTTCTCATACATTAATACATGTCTATACACCGGGTTCAACAAGATAATTATACTATATTTTTAACACAAAATCATGTTATCATATTTTCATAGTTATAAAACACTTTCATTGTGTTTTCACAAAATTAATGTAACATTTTCATTATGTTTTCACAATTCCAAAATGTTTGATTCACGTTTTCAAAATGCCGCAACTCTTCTGTTGTACTTTTAAATCACGTATTAATTTTTCAATGTCTTTCTCAATCGCATAAAAATATACGTTTCTCAAATCGCATATTATTTTTCCACTTGTTTCAAAATTGCGTATATTTTTCAATAATATTTTCAATAGTGTAAAATATTTAAACGCTTTCCAAATCTCATAACAATTTTTCACCAATTTTCTACTATTTTTCATAATCGCGTAAAAATGTTTTATCGTTTGTTCAATCACGTAGTGATTTTTCAATATATTTTCAAATCACGTAAAATATTTAAACTTACATAAAATATTTAAACGTAATTCAAATCACGTAGAAATATTTTAACATATTTCAAATTGCGTAGAAATATTTTACTATATTTTAAATCATTTTTAAGATACGTAAATCATTTTTCACCATCTTACAATCATGTAAAATATTTCTCAATATTCCAAACATTATTTTAGACTTTCAAATAAGTCAATATCATTTTCAACACATTTTTAAGATACGTAAATAATTTTTCACCATAATTCTATTACGAAAAAATATTTCTCAACCTTCAAAAATTTCATTTAATCTTTTCTCAAAATATTATGACTTTGTATTTCATTTTTCACATTTTCTTACTCAAGAAAATCTTTTTCCACGTTTCTTTACTCAAGAAATTCTTTTTCAAATATAATCCACAAAATTACTTTTCCATTTATATAAATCAATGTTTTAAATCTTAAAATTTCCACACGTACTTCAAAACTTGAAAATAAGTTATACTTTAGTAAATTCTCAAATCACCATTATATTCTCTATTTTTCTCAAAGCATTTCCAAACACAACCTTCTTCAAAATAAATTGAAGTTTGAAAACATTTTCGTTTACAAAAACTTAAGTTCTCAAGTGATTAAAATGCTCTGATTCCCTTTTCAAATTCCTTGTATTAAATAAATTTACGTTTCCACTTTGAAAATCACTTTGTTCATAAAAATCAAGGCATTACAAGCCTTAAAAAATGTGGACATGACTATTGCAACCATCAAATATTTTTCCTTCTAAATTGATATGGTTTTACACAAACAAAACCATTAAAATTTTTATTTTCAAAACTGAAGTACCGATGGTTATAAAAACCAAACCCATTTGCTCAAATTCATTTTTACTTTCTTTGCAACTCCTTTTTCACTTTCTTTGCAAATCCTTAAAATCAATGTTTGCCCATTTCATTCAAAATTCATATTTAGAAAAATACTTAGGATTTTTTTACACAAAATAAATCAATAAAAATTCCTCTAAAATCATATTTTTGTTCTCTTGAAAAACAAACCCTTTGTTTATTTTTAATACTCTTCAAATCATCCATTATCATTCTTCATGAAAATATTAATTTAAAGATACGTAAAACATTTGTTCTAAATTTATCAAAAATCTTATAAATGGCCATTGAAATCATGAATTATTTTTTTTTCTTTCTAACTTAAATAAATTCCAAAACTGTATGCATTCTTTTTGCAACACAAACCTTTTGTTTATTTTCTTTGCTTCTCAAATCATTCAATTTTATCATTCATGAAAATATAAATTTGTGAACACCTATTTTGAGGTGTCTTGATTGAAATTCTCATTATTCTAGGAATAAAAATTTAATTTCCTTGTTCTTGAAAAATTTTCACATTGACCTAAATCAAGGGCATCAAAACCGTAGCTCTTCCTTGGCCATTGGGACCAATATTAGTTTTCTTTCCATCCACACATCATGGCATACATATATATATTTCATCATAAATATCACAAACATGTCATATACTCATCATGCATATTATAAGTATACTATCAAAGTCATAAAATCATGCAAAGCATATTAAGCATAGCCAAAAATAATCAAAGCATAAGAAAATAAATCAAAGCTCATAAACACACAATTAATTATTACATGACCATGGATTGGAATCCTCACATGGATTCATCATCCATCAAATATAAGACCATCTCTCACCACCATACTTGGTTGGTGAGATGGATCTCCCTCTTACCTCTTGAAGATCCTCAAAAACTCTTTGTTTTGCTTCTCTTTCCAAGTCCTTCACCATCAAGGGACTTCTCAAATACAAAACAAAATACATAGAAATTAGTATACTAAGCTTGATTAAGAGGAACCATGGATCAAACATGATTTAGAACATGAAAAAGAAAAGAATAAATGAAGTTTCCGTACACTTCACCAACAAGAACTCTAGAACTTGATCTTAGTAAAAGTCCTTCAAGATGGAAGATTTAGAGAAAGTCTTCAACATGAAAGTTATTTAGAATAAGGTAAGGATTCAAGAAACTAGGTTGTATGAAATTAAAGAGTGATGGAGGATGGATTTTGGTTGCTTGGCAGAATGGCTTCTCTTGAAGCATAAAGATGGAATTTTTGATTTTTGATAGAAACTTGAAGCTTGGATTTGAAGCTCTTAGAGTGTGATTTTGGGAAAGCTTTCTAAATGAAAAGTGTTTAGAATGTTGTTTAGCTTTAGAAAATGGTGAGAGTGAAAATTATAGGTGAGTGATGGTGATTATAGGGTGCTTAGCCGAATCACTCAAGGAAAAGGAAGGAAAAATGGTTGCTTGGTTCTTGAAATTTTTGAGAGATTTTGAGAGAATTTGATGAAGGCTTTTTGGTGAAGTAGAAAAATGAATATGGAGAGTGTAACCAAAGGTGCTGCTGCCGTGGGAGTGAAAGAATAGAGAGATATGAATTCATTTGGCATAATTGAAGGCTATCACATGATGCACAAAGTCTTCCACTTTGTCATCTTTTTCTTTGGCCTAAAAAGGCTATACAAGTATGTCTAAACATGTCTCCTCCTTCCTAGCACTCCAAAACTGTCCCCCCTTCATCATGCACACCAAAGGAAGCAAATAAAGCAATAATGGTCAAGAAGAATGTCATATTGACCATGACAAGCAATAATGGTCATCA
Organism: Ormosia semicastrata; assembly: GCA_029884595.1. Taxonomy (NCBI): domain Eukaryota; kingdom Viridiplantae; phylum Streptophyta; class Magnoliopsida; order Fabales; family Fabaceae; genus Ormosia; species Ormosia semicastrata. The sequence goes on along the minus strand of JAQQTO010000022.1, from coordinate 4,236,739 downwards.
ATTAGGCTTGCATGACTATTATGGATGATTCAAAATTCATGTAGATGCCTCCCCAAGGCTGCTGAAAATCATGACATTCAAGGGAGTTTAGAGACTTTAATTTATTTTAATTCAAGTCTAATTACTTGCTAATTGATTAGTTAATTCATTAGATTAAGTTTCCTAGTCAATCTTAACTAATTTTCTAATTACATAACTAATTAATTAGGCATATTATTTTATATATTATAATCTCTAATTAAAATTAGGATATCTAATTAAGAATTAGATTATAATAATTTAACATTTAATTTAGTTTACTTGGCTTGTTAATTAGGCCATTATTTGAAGCATTTCTAGTCATTGATTAATTCAATAGTTAGGATTTAGGTAGACTTTTGATTTTTAGAAGACTAAATCTAAGCCATTGGATCCTTCTCCTTTAAATTCTAGCCATTAGATGTGTCTCCAAAATAAAGTGTCAAGATTACTCCTTCAAACTTTAAATCCAAGGGTTATAATTAGTCATAGCCTTTTTAGAAGACCAAATCTCCACCTTTGATCAATTCTAAATCCAATGGTTGTAAATGGTCACTTTATATAATCAATTTTACATCGTTGATTAAATCTACGGTTGATATTGAAGCTTGCCTAACTAAGTTTATTCTCACACCATTGATTAAATCAATGGTGATTATCCAATACTTCTTTATTAAATTTATTTCTTAACCGTTAATTAAATCAAGATCAAGTATCCACTGTTAATTAAATCAATGGTAGATATCCAAACTACCAATGTTGACTTAAGCAATATAATTTCTATTTTTATCTACTAAAAATCTCACGAAAGAATATATTTACTGTATTTTTATCGTCCGATAATTAAATATAGTGCCAAACACAATACAAGAAAATTTCTAAAACTGTTTCCGGATTCAGGTTTAGTAAGATCCCCTGTATCCGTCTAAACAGTACAAATTTTTCTATGCGTAGAAAATTTTTTACTTTGTGGGACCCACTTGGGCCCACGTAAGGTTACCTAGGCTCACCTAGGACCACCTGAGCCCACATACAGTCAAAAAAATTCATATCAGCCACAAAAATCACAAATATTAGAAAACGTATGAAAATCAAGTCAGATTGTTAAAAATAATTAACAGTCAAGAGAAATAAATACAGAAAGATTTTTCCCAAATTTCAAAAATTATTATTTTCCGACACGAGTAAATCACTCAAAAAGATCAAATACGTGACGGAATAAACAAAATAATTTTACAAGATATCAGAAATTACTAAACAAGAAAATTACATTTAACACAAAATTACTGTTTAAGAGATACGAAATTTGGGGTGTTACAAGTGATAATCATGTCATCAACATATAAAGACAAAATGATACGACCTGCATCAGTGCACTTAACAAAAAGAGCAGAATCATGACTACTTGAAGCAAATCCAAGGGAAGAGATCACAACAGAAAATTTCTCAAACCAAGCACGAGGTGCTTGTTTGAGACCATATAATGCTTTCTTGAGCTTGCAGACATACCTAGAATCATGTAAAACACCAGGAGGGGGCGCCATATAAACTTCTTGAAGATCTTCATTCAAGAAGGCATTTTTAACATCAAGTTGAAAGATATGCCACTGACAAACCGAAGCTACTGCAATAAGAGTACGAATAGTAGTCATTTTTGCAACAGGAGCAAATGGCTCCTCATAATCCATACCATACTATTGAGAATACCCTTTTGCAACTAACCTAGCTTTGTATCGCTCAATAGATCCATCAGAATTAATCTTGATCTTATATACCCAACGACAACCAACAACAGTCTTACCAGGAGGTAGAGGAACCAAGTCCCAAGTACCTGTCTTTTGCAAAGCAGAAAGTTCCTCATCCATAGCTTGCTGCCAAAGAGGATCAAGAATAGCCTCTTTATAGGAAGAGGGCTCAGAGAGACAATGAATAGAAGCTAAAAAGGAAGAAAAAGATGAAGAATAACAAGAATAAGTAAAATCTGGTAATTTTGTAGACTTACGAATGCGTATGGATTGACGTAAGGATGGATCCACAATCTCAGACGGAGTTTGAGGGACCATAGGAGAAGAGGAAGCTTCAGATGTGCCGGAAAGTAAAGTGTCAGTACCTGCAGAAGGGGTATTTGAAGTACTAGGAACCTGAGATGACAAACTATCAAAATCCTCAGAAAAAGGATCTATACAAATAAGGTCAGATCTAGTCAAACTATGAGTAGTAGATGGAATAGAAAAGAAAGGTATATGCTCAAGAAAAATAACATGACAAGACACATAAAGTTTCTGAGTTATTGGATCAAAACAACGATACCCCTTTTTACCTTTACCATAACCAAGAAAGACACAAATAGCAAATTGAGAGGACAACTTGCTGCGTTCCACATGAGGACAAAGAACGAAACAAGTACAACCAAAAACTCTAAAGAAAGAATAATCAGGAGCATACCCATACAACTTTTCAAAAGGAGACAAACCTGAAATATGAGAAGATGGAATTGTATTAATCAAACTTACAGCAGTAAGAACAGCTTCACCCCAAAACACACTAGGAACAGAAGCAGACAGCAAGAGAGAACGGGCAGTTTCAACAATATGCCTATGTTTTCTTTCAGCAACACCATTTTGCTCAGGAGTATCTGTACATGAAGTTTGGTGAATAGTTCCATCTAAGGGAAGCAACTCACAAAATTTATTAGAGGTGTATTCCCTACCCAAATCACACCTAAAACACTTAATAACAGCAGAATGTTGAGTTTTGACAAGAGCCCAAAATGCTGTATATATCTCAAAGAATTCAGAACGGTGTTTCATTAAATAAATCCAACAATAATGAGTATGATCATCAATAAAAGAAACATAATATCGAGACCCTCCTTTTGTGGCAATAGGAGAAGGTCCCCATACATCAGAATGAATCAAATCAAAAGGAGAAGAAGAAACAGAAATACTTCGATTAAAAGGTAAAGCTGAAAATTTTGCTAGTTTACATCCACTACAATCAGAAATATCACAAGTTTGTAAATTTCCTAAAGCCCCTGTGGATGCCAAAAATCTCAAACGAGAAGATGAAACATGACCTAGACGAGAATGCCATAAGTAAAAACTAGAAGAAGAATGACTTAAACGAAAAGAAGATAAATCAACACTATTAGCAGCAGCAGCAACTGGCACTTTTAACTCATCCAAAATATATAGTCCCCCTCTCCTACGGCTGTCCCAATCGCTTTTCACGAGACCTGAGATCCTGCACATAACAAGAAGAAGAGGAAAATATGACTAAATTACCAGAATCACATAACTGACCAACAGAAGCAAGATTTAATTTGAGTTTAGGAATATGATAAACATTAGGGAGAGACAAGTTAGGTGTAACAACAGAACCAACACCTGCTAAAGGCATAGGAGTGCCATCAGCAGTCATAATAGGAATAGAAGACGAAGGAGACACAGAAGCAAAATGTGAAGAATCTGGAGACATATGATGTGAAGCACCAGAATCCAAGACCCATACAGAATGAGACATACCTGAAGAACTATGAGGCAACTGACCCATGGAAGAAGAAGCAGACATAGCATGTGGCTGTAAGGAGAGAAACTTCTGAAATTGCTCAGCCAGAGTACTAGGATCGGTGAAAGGACCTGATGAAGCAACTGCTGCAGTATTAGGCTGTGGTGGTCTGTAACCCTGAGGTGGTCTATAAGCATTAGATTGTGACTGGTTACCAGGCTTCGAAGCTTGAGATTGCTGTTGCGATTGGTTATGTTGTCTCAACTTAGGACACTGAGCCTTCCAGTGACCTTTCTGCTTACAGAAACTGCACTCGTCAATGGCAACCCTCGTATAAGACTTATTCTGATTATTGGAGGGTGGCTTAGAGGATACTGCTAACACAGAGGGATTAGAAGTAGAAAGAATTCCCTTTTCAGAATAAGACTTAAGACGTATTTCTTCAGCCAATAACTCACTGACAACTGAGTCAACAGAAGGAAGAGGAGAACGATGCAAAATTGAACCTCTAAGTCCTTCAAAATCACTGCGAAGTGCCATTAAAAACTGTACCAATCGCTGCTGTTCTCTACGAGCAATATAAGCACCACATGCCTTTAATTCTGCTGATTCTGTAAGAGCCAATTGATCCCAAAGATCTGTTATAGCAGAATAAAACTCCTGAATACTCATATTCTTCTGCTGAAGAGCTCGTATATCATTCTCCAATTGATACTGCTTTGCAAAATTTGATTGAGTGAATAACATTTGCAAATGATCCCAAACCTCCTTTGCAGTCTCATACTTCGCCAGCTATGTACCTATGGAATGCTCAATAGAATTGTTAATCCAAGTAATAATTTTTGCATTGTTTGCTTCCCAGGCATCTATCAAAGCAGCATACCCCTTAACAGTATTCTTAGGTTTCTCAAAAGTTTCACTAACATATCCCCACAGCTTTTTACCCTTAAGAAAGTTTCTCATCACATAACTCCAATACGAATAATTCTTTCCATCCAACCTCATACTCACAAACTGAAGCGAATCGTCTCTTTCAGTAGCCATAATCAAAAAACCAAGAAAGCCAAAAGAAAATGAAAAACCAGATTGTAGCCAAAAGAAAAATGAAATATCAGATTGCAGAAACTGAGCAAATACCCTCTCGTCCCATAGTTTTCTCTGATACCATGATAAAGAATTCAAAGAAAAATACAAGAACATTTGTGAAGAAGAGACAAGGGTTTCATAGATTATTGAAATGCAAAAGTTAATTTAACCTAAATACAAAGAAACTATATATAGACTAAACAGGGAAAAGAAAATATTATTCTACCCTTAATAAATAATAAAACAAAATAACCCAATATTTCTTAATAATATATATATCAGACATCCAGTATTCCAAATAGCCAACTAGCCAACTGTTTCTCGTGAAAACTTTAAAGTTTAATAAGTGATCAGAAGAAGCCTTTTGAAATTGATTAATTGAAAATCGCCAAAAAAAGGTAAAGAAAAGAATCAACTATTAATTTTTGTATCAACTCAAACTAAACAAAAACCAACCATGAAATAAGAATTGGGTATCATTAGATATGATATGAGAACCTTCTCACAGAATCATCTTTCTTTTGGTGAAATAAAGGCTTAAAGTAAAGAAGCTGACCACTTGAAACAGCGACACTGCCACATACTTTGGCATAGCAATAATTAAATTAAACTTTATTTCCGCACATTGTATTGTAGATATACTCTATCCCGATTCTCAGCCCACCATTGTCCTGCTTGTTTCTCACTAAACTGCTTCTTACTGCATTCACCATTGCAAAGGTTAAAAACTCAAGTTATAACATGGCTAATTATTGTATGAAATAGAGCATATATTTCTTAATTGCTCGTAAAGCATCTCTTTTCCCACCAGATACCAAATTAAAGAATAAAGCATTTAGGTGGGAAATTGCTTGTCAATAATTAACACCACGTATATCATATTCTATATTACCAAATTTTGAAGATGAATTTGCGTGAGTTGGCAGAAAAACAATGTCAATAAAATAGTGCATTCCATACCTGAAGCGAGCTCTCTTAATATCTATTACACCACCTGGCCGGGAGATGAAAGTAAAATATACACCAACTTCATCTCGCTCAATCCATTCGTACTCGAAATGAGACTCACTATCCTTTGTTTTGCTCCCATTTATGCTAGTTGCATCTGATAGGCTCTGTTTATTGTGACCTACACCACGATTACTGATATGGCTTGATCCATTAGAAAGTAACTGGTTATTTGAATCAGTTAAGTCTGGTTCAGGGCTTGTTGCTTGAATATTCAATCCATCGATGGAAGCATTGCTAACTTCATTGGAACCAGGTTTGAAGGCAAGGGAAGCAAGAAAAGGTGATTTGACACTCCTTGCTGCTCTTATATGTAGCTTCTCATCCGTGTCCTTCAACTATTCAGGGCAAGAGACAAAAACATGAATGATCAGTCAGACTAGTTATGATACATCTAGTACAAATATAGAAGACATAAGGTTAAAGATTAAAAAAAATTAAAAAAAAAAGAAAATTGCACTACTTTAATACTTTAGTTTATAATTGATATTGGGCCTAAACGTAACTGCTCATGCTTTCACAATCAATGTTTGTCCATTCTGTTAATATTATATATTCAGTCCTAGAGTTATTTTAGTAAATTTTAAATTTGGGTATGTAGTCATGTCAATCAATGCATAGGCTTTTGTTTTTTGAGATTTTCAAATTATTGTGGTTATTTAGGATGGGCTTTCGGAGTCAGGTTTTGCATCTAAAAGGTGGGAACCAGGTAAGCACCAATATTTCAAAATAGTTGTCATATACTTCTCGAATATTTTAGAATACTTCTAGCATATATATATTTCAATCATTTTTTGAACTTTCGTACTAATATAAGTGGATACTATTTTATTGTGTTCGAAGTTATAAAACATTTATGTCTTTGTTCTAATTTGGGATTTATGTTCTAACTTTTAAGTAAATATTATATTAATTTTATATGTTATATTTTAACCATATCTTGTCTTATAATTTTTAAAATTTGTATCCACGCATTGATATGGTGTGTATCGATGTCCCTTTGTCATACTCTTCATGACTGTTATAGAGCAAAACGAATTTAGGAAGTATTGTAGTTTGATCAGAGCCAGAATTTCTTTGCTCAAGGCATCAGTGAATGGCTTCAAGATAATCTACATGACACCAATGGAACTCTGTTTGCTGTTACTTGCTGGATTATTTGGAAATCAAGGAATGTTGAAGTATTTAAGGACACCAGATGGGATGTGTGGTATATTTTGAATCATATTCATTCATTACATGGGTTAATAATTTAGACATTCGGTTCGTTGGAGAAGAGGTGCAAACAACAGGAGGTTATCTGGACTCCACCTGCAGCAAATACTTTCAAGGTTAATGTAGATGACAGCTCTTTTGGAAATCCTGGTAGATCTGGCTTTGGGGGATTAATAAGGAATATGCATGGGGAGTGGATCATTGGCTTCTTGGGATTTTGTGGTATAGCAACAAATTTGTATGCTGAGCTTTTAGCAATCTCCAATGGACTTAAAACAGCTTGGTCTGCAGGCTATAAGTCAGTTATTTGTGAATCAGATTCCAAGACAACTATATCTTTGATCATACAGGGAGTTAATCACTTATATACTTATGCTCCCTTAATCCATCACATTAGGAACTATATGTCTCTTTCATGAACCTTGACCTTTCAACACATCTTACGTGAAGGGAATGCTTGTGCAGACTGGCTAGCAAAGCAAGGAGCTTCTTCAGACCAGGCTTATGTTTTTATAGACATATGCCCTCCTCATCTAGCCTCTGCCTTGTTAGCAGATGCAATGGGTGTAGTCAGGCTTAGGATGTAGTTTCTTTCTTTTCACTTATTTTCTGACTGATAAAAAAAAAAAGACATACAGTACACCAAACAGCCAACTGTTTTTTATGAAAACTTAAATGTTTAACAAGTGATCAGAAGATGCTCTTTGAAATTGACAAATTGAACCTTGCAAAAAAGAGGTAAAGAAAAAGTTCACTGTTAATTTCTGTATTAGCTAAAACTTAACGAAAACCAACCATGGAATAACAATTGGGTATCGTTAAGTAAGAGCACCTTCAATTACATAGTCCTCCTTATTCTATGAAAAGAAAAGAAAAAGTACAGAACCTGATCACCTGAAGCAGTTGTTAGCTATGGCAACATCATCCAAGAATGAAGTGAATTGAGTGATTGTAAATTTTAGAGCACTTTTGAGAAATTAAGCATTTTGAATAGCTCAATTAACAAATGTAGCGAAATATGTATAATAAAGACACAACTATTAAGAATTACTCAAATGCAACTTGGGTTATAAGATAAATTAAGCAAATAAGTTAGATGATAAGTTCAACTCAAGCATATGTAATTAACGTACAAATGTAAAGAGATAGAGTTGAAAAAAGCAAACACAAGGATTTATCTTGGTTCAGTTCAGCTACCAACTACTTGTGGCCTACGTCCAGTCCCCAAGCGTAACTTGAAATTTTCTTCACTATCTCCTAAACTTCATGGGTGCTAGGAAAACCTTTGTACAAACAAGAGCACTCCTCATACCTTAGGATACCTCACTCTTGTGCTAGAACCTCCAATTCTTCAAACTTCACAGGTGTTTGATGACCTTTACAAACTTGAGTACTCAATACACCTTGGGATACCTTACCCTTTGTGTTTGAGTCTCTACTTTCAAGGGATATCTCACCCTTACAACTTTGAGGGATACCTCACCCTCTATTTTACAGTTTATACAAAGTATAGATGATAAGAAACTCTTTTAAGAGTGGATAATACAAATTGAAGTACTATGGGCATCAAGGATTCATGCACTTATAGCTCAAAAATAGAGGATTAGAGAAATAAATAGTGAAACACGAATTTAATGCTCGAGAGTGATTTTCAGATTATTCTCCAACTTTCTTTGATGCCCAAACACTTTCGTTTATAACCCAAAGTTTTTTAGAGTCGTTGGTGGTTAATAATTGGTAGCATTAAATGCCAAGAAACTAGTCATTGTGAGTTTTCTGGATCGTGTTATTCGAATAACAATATTGTTATTTGAATAAATTTTCAAAAACATGTTCTGGAATGTTTTCTGTGTCTTGTTATTCGAGTAACATATTTATTATTCGAATAAATATTTAAAACACATTCTGGAACGTTTTCTAGGGTGTGTTATTCGAATAACACATCCCTTATTCGAATAAACTACTCTGGTTTTGAAAACTGACTTTAAATGGTCATAACTTTTTTTATTTCTTATCCATTTAGAGCAAATGACCACTCATTGGAAAGATCTTTGAGTCTATTTTCATAGGAAATAAGTTTAAAAAAAAATCAAAGTATTTTGAAAGTTATGATCAAAAGAGTAACCAAAGGTTAGTTTTATAAAACATAAACTTGGCTATTTTTCAAAGGTTTGAACTACCATTAAGACTAACTTTTCAAAAATAATTTGTTAGACATTTTAAAATGTAAGAAACATTTTTAAAGATTTTAGAACTTATTTGAGCTTAGTGTGATTCCCATTTACCTTTATACAAGATCTAAGTCCTATAAGCTATTCTTGAAGAACCTTGGGACTTGATCTTTTGCCATCATCAATTCTTGATGTAATCTAAGCTTCCAAAAATTCTTCTCTTCAAATCTTTCAGATTGTTCTCGAACTTTCTTTGATGCCCAAACACTTTCATTTATAACCCAAAGCTTTTTAGAGTCGTTGGTGGTTAATAATTGGTAGCATTAAATGCCAAGAAACTATCCGTTGTGAGTTTTTTGGATCGTGTTATTCGAATAACAATATTGTTATTCGAATAAATCTTCAAAAACATGTTCTGAAACGTTTTCTGTGTCGTGTTATTCGAGTAACATATTTATTATTCGAATAAATATTTCAAACACATTCTGGAATGTTTTCTAGGGTGTGTTATTCGAATAACACATCCCTTATTCGAATAAACTACTATGGTTTTGAAAATTGACTTTAAATGGTCATAACTTTTTTTTATTTTTTATCCATTTAAAGCAAATGATCACTCATTGGAAAGATCTTTGAGTATATTTTCATATGAAACAAGTTTCAAAACAAAACTCAAAGTATTGTAAAAGATATTATCAAAATAGTAACCAAAGGTCAATTTTGCAAAACACAAACTTAACTATTTTTCAAAGGTTTGAACTACCACCAATACTAATTTTTCAAAAATAGTTAGTTGGGCATTTTAGAATGTAAAAAATACTTTTAAAGATGTTAGAACTTATTTGAGCTCAGTGTGATTTTCATTTACTTTTACACAAGATCTAAGTCTTATAAGCTATTCTTGAAGAACCTTGGGATTTGATCTTTTGCCATCATCAATTCTTGATGTAATCTAAGCTTCTAAAAATTTCTTCTCTTCAAATCTTACAAATGCTTGGAACATCTTATCATTCTTATTCTTCTTGAATTGAGCATAATTGTGATCTTTTACTTTCTTGTTGCAATGCTTACTCTTGGTACTTGAACTATCCTACAAAGTATTGCTCACTTAAACAAATATAGTTAGTCCAAATTCATAATTCAATATCTTTATATGCATGATTCATAAATGTATAACTCTAATTAGTCTAACTTGCATATAAGACTTTCATAGACACATCCAAAGAAGATATTTATCAATTACTAAAGGATATCTCTATATATGATGCAACAAAGAATATTTTTCACATTTTTATTTAATTAGAGTCAAATCTAATATTAATTCATTTATAAATCATATAAAACATTATTGGATATATTGTATAAAGAATGCTTTTACATATCTCATTGCATGATTATTAAGTAAAATATAGCTAGATCAAGTACATAATCATACATGACATAATATATCTCATTAAGCACATCTATGAAGTATAAGCATCATTCTTTTTATCTTGTATTTGTCATAATCAAAACTTAACATATTAAATCATTGGGGCAAATTTATTTCCACAATCTCCCCCTTTTTGATAATACAAATCACCAAAGAAAAATATGCTGAGCAATATAGAAGAACAGATATTCATGTAAGCATGTCAAACAATAAGCACAAGAATATCTTTTTCTTTTCAATTTTCACTCTCCCTATTTAACATCAACAAAAAGGTTTAGGAAGGAAAAATAATATTTTCACTCCATTTATAAATAAAACTCATGTTGTCAAAAAGAGTAGGATTATCAAAACTCAGAAACTTCTTCAAGTTATTCAAATTATAACTATCTCCCCTTATTTAATTATACACATGATTCAAGAAAAGAGAGATGAAACAAGCATGCTTTCAATATATAAAATATTATTCATGTAATGCTTGTCACATTTTGGTACATCAACATTTAGCATATGATAGCAATAAGTTTAAGAAATTAAGTCTAGCACATAATATCTTGCATACCATATGATAAATAAGTACCACTTGATATCACTTGTTAGTAGTTACAAAATATTCGTGTAAGATCATGGAATTAAGGTTTTCAAACAAAAGATCATACAACTTGCCACATATCAAGCATTTCTCAATGAAAGAATCAAAAGATATGAAGTTTAAGAATGTTTATCTTCTTTCATTAATAGAGGGAAGGAGAATAAGAGATGATCTTTATTGACATGTTGATAGTATTAACAATAAAACACTTCATGTCAAATAAGGATGTAAGTCAAGAGATATAAACAATAATTTAAGAGTTAGGCTCCCCTTCAAAATATACATATTATCAAAATATAAAAGTTTAACATAGTCATGCATATATTTTTAGTTAACAAGGACATGGAAGAAAGATATGTAAGATAAGTAAGATAAGCTCCCCCTTATTGAAGCACAAGATAGATAAAGGGAAATATGTTTGTCAAAACCATGTAAGCACATTACCTTAAAGAAAAGTAAGGCAATGATACATATTCTTAATCCCTCAATCAAAAATCATTTTAAAACTTCTCCCCGTTTCAAAAAGAATTTTATAAGAACACATTATGTTTTCAAAAGCATTTTAGAAGGGTAAAGAGGTTTTATATTAAAATCACATATTCCTTGAGAGTGATCAAACCCAAGTCAAAAGAACATTTGAAAGTACATCTCTTCTCTTTCTCATTAAACAAGAGTCTTGACAAAATAAAACACTTTGAAGAATAAGGCTCATCTTTTAAAGTATTAAGATGGGCTCTATAGAGCATTTTAAAAGATTTATTTGGAAACTTAAGCATTCTCTCAAGATTTAATAAGACTTTTCAAAGCAAAAGAAGAGAATACTACATTTATAGCACATATTCAATAATTTCCAAAATTTTAAGACAATTAGGAGATGATAATATTTTCAAGGTCTTAAAACAAGTTCAAAAGATTTTCAAGGATACGGAACTTGAAAAGCTTCTTCCAAATATGATAGGAGATTTTGCCTTAAAAAAAACTTTTTAATCAACTAAGAAAATCTTTTCAAAAGAAGAGCATGATTCTCATTGGTGTTATACCACTAAAAAACTATAGATCAAGAGAATTATATATATCAAACATTCACATTGTTGAAATATGCTATAAGGATCAAAGCTTGTATAGAACTAATATCATTCACCCTATATGCAATGACAAAATTAGCAAGTTAATATCCAATTAAGTACTTTGTCAATGCTAAGCATACTTCTCATGTAAGGAAAGTATCTAATCATTTAAGATCAATTTATCAACAAGTATAATATAATCTATAGCATATAGAATACCACAATAGTTTAGAGATAAAGATACTTATTGAGTTAAATAGAGAGTGATGTTCCTTTAGAATGTTCTTCATTTATAGGTCCTTTGAGTTTGTACTTTCTTTCATTGAGTATTTCATTCCATTGCACTTGAAGAAAGTCTCCTCATGTCCCTCTTCATTCAACTCTTCTCATTTATCCACATATGCTTGACACTTTAATATTTGATGGCTATACTTGAAGCACATAGAGATACTTGCAAAGCTAACTTTAAAAATTCTCTAAAACATAGGTTAGCATCAAATATCATTTAATCTCATTTACAAGCATGATTTAGGTTGATATATAATGTAAATCATGTATCACATTATCAACCATACAATGTTAGTTCTAACAAGAATGCATGAAGCACATATACACTTGAATCCACAAATATGATTTAAGCATTTTTAAAACAAGATTCAAGTTTATTAAAAAAGACTTGATCATCATCAAAACATAAATAAGCATTATGGGCCAAACAATGATCATGTAAGGCATGTAATATCAAGTAAGGAATTCTAGTATGAACACATGTCAATCAAGAACAAAAAGTCCCTTATTGTTATGCAAGAATTAAAAAAATCATGAAACTATAACTTTTGAAATCATTTACTTCTTATTTTTAAGATATGAACATATCAAGCAATTTCAAACAAGAGGACATATAACTTCCAACTTTTCAATCTCCAAGTAAGTATATAAGACAATTAAGCATAAAAGAGAAATGATTAAAACTACTTATGAGCATGTGAATTTTCATATTTGAACAAAGAGAATTAGTCACAAGCTAAAGAACATGTCATTCCAAGCAAAATGTGTGCATATATAGCATGTTAGCATAGGTAAAGACACTTTTAAAACATAATGCTAGAGAAGCACAACTTAAGGCATGTTAAGGCATAAAAACAAATATTTACTTGTCCAAATATCACATGACATTTAATTTAAAGTATAAATAAGGATAAGAGATTGATGTCACCAAAAGTGTACTCTTTGAGTTTTTGTAGGTGACTCCAACTTCTATGTCTCAAGGCTTCTTAAGAATGTTGTGGTTCTCCATGTCATCCTTTTATATTTTCATTACTCTTAGAGAACTTGAACCATTTCAAATTTTTGAATCTCAAGTAGCATAGTTTCACTTCACTTCAATGCATGTTTAAGCCAATAGTCACCCTATAACACATTTCAAAGTACTTTCTTTGGTATCCACTAATGTTGGATCCATAGAGGTAAGTCATTATGCCAAAATCATAAGCAAATAAGCATTCAAAACAATAAGGCAAAACAGAAACAACCAGACTTGGCTTTTTGCCTAGCATTATTCAAATAACAGTACTATTGTTCGAATAACACAACATCCAGAAGTGTCTTTCTACTAGGCTTTATTCGAATAACATTGTTGTTATTCGAATAACTCAACATCCGGACTTGGCTTTCTACCAAGCTTTATTCGAATAACCATATGGCTAGAATAACATAGAAAAGAATAGAATTTTGAGAATGCTTCTATTAAGCATTATTCGAATAAGATATGCTTTATTTGAATAAAGCATATAAAACAACAACTATGAGGTGCTATAGGAAAACGTTATTCGAATAAGATGAGTCTTATTTGAATAAAACTAAATGGAATACACCAGTAAACATAATTAGCAGGTCAAAAAGATTAACAAAAGCTTATCCAAGGATAAAAAAAATACATTTTAGCATACATGCAAAGTAAGAACATAAAGACATGATCACAAAGTTCTAATTCTTACAAAGCCATTTTAAATCAACTAAAAGATCAAAACATATTCATTTTTAAGACATGATTGATCAAGTATTTTAAGAACAAATATATCATCATCAAACATACTATTTCAAACAAGAAACGTATTTACCTAGCATGTTCAAGACATGTAGAGATATATAGAAAATTTAAAGCATAGAAAGCATCCATAGTCATAGAATACCCTATTATCAAGAAATATGCAAGGTAGTGAGTAAATGGTGTAACAAGAATATAATAATGTGCTATATATAATATTCAAATTTTATCAAAAGCACATGATTCTATCAATCACTTAAGGCCTGCAAGGAATATACCTCAAATTTTGACTTTACAAGTGAATGTTCATGAGAGGTGAAAACTTTTGATACCTTGACTTTCGTAATCAAGGAAATACTTTTTTTACCCATTATTTCTCTTTTGGAGTCTTGAACTTTACAAGTTCTACATTTTGTATTTGAGAAGCTTTGGTTAAAGTCATCTTCCTTCTTTGACCAAAATTTCTTCCATTAGGCTTTGGAAGCATTCTCCTTGATGATTCCTCTTTCCTTTTACCAATAGATCCATCCTTTTGAGAAATTTTTTGCACAATTGAAATACTAGGAGGACATTTTGGTACCCACTTCATCTTAGGTCCTTGAATGTTAGTACTAGAGCCTTTATGACTTTTAGGAACTCATATCATACTATTTCTCATATAAGAATTTCTTCTATAATTGCATAAATGAGAAATATGTCCTAGATGACTACAAAAATTACAAACAAGTGAATTCAATAATGGCTTGGTCTTTGAAGATCATTTTTGAAAAACTTGAGCCTTTGGTTGTTATTACATTCTATGCTATTTTTGCCATAAGTCTTGCTTGGATTTTTATGTGGAATAACATCAATTTTATTCTCATTAACAAGCATAGAATGTAAGCAATTAGAATCATTGGTTTTGGAAAATTCGAAAGATAAGTCCCCAACTTAATTTTCTAAATCAATGTACTTTTCACAACAAGTTGAGGTTTCACACTTAAAGACATTTCCTCATCAAGAAAAGCATATTCATTTTTCAAGATTTCAATTTCATTTTTAATGGAGGAAATGTTTTCTAAATAAGATAAGTTTTTCTTTTCTAAAAACAATAAGTCATCATATAATTCATCATGTGCACATTATAGCTCATCATAGGAAGGACTATAATATGATTTAACATTATTTACCTCAAAGTCCTTTTTAAGGGAATCACCATCTTCCTCATTGTTGTCCATCAAGAATTCGAGAATATCTTCCTTCTCAATTTTGTTTTGCTTTGCCTCTTCTTCAAATTGAGAACCATCATTACCAAGAGACATTGAGCTCATTTTCTTGCTTTGAACATGTTCTTGAGGACATTTTTCAATGTTGTCTTCCTCTAGAGGCTTTTGCTCTTCTTGCTCTCTATATACAACTTTATGCAAAAAATCATTATTAGCAAGATAAATAACATCAAGAGCATCTCATATATCTTTAGCATTTGTGCAACTCTTAGTTCTATCATAAGCATCATCATTCAAACCATTTCTCAAGATTTGCATAGCTTTATTGTTCAATGAAAAGCATTTCTTATCATAGGCATTCCAAGTTTATTTTGATTTGCAAGTAAATCCATTAAGTATAATATTCCACAAATCAACATCAATAGATTGCATATAAAATTCTATTATAGCTTTCCAATAAACAAAATTCACACCATCAAAGAATGGTGGTTTATCAATTTCAAAATCTTCCATTTTGAAAAGCTTTCAATGGTTGCCAAATAAACAAGGATCTTTAACTCTAAGCGGTTAAGCTTTCAACAGAACGCGGAGCTCTGATACCACTTGTTAGCCATAACAACCATCACCCAAGAGGGAGTGAATTGGGTTTTAGAGCACCTTTGAAAAATTAAGCATTTTGAATAGCTCAATTAACAAATGCAGCGGAACATGCATAACAAAGACACAACTATTAAGGATTACTCAAATACAACTTGAGTTATGAGATAAATCAAGCAAACAAGCTAGATGACAAGTTCAACTCAAGCATATATAATTAAAATACAAATGTAAAGAGATGGAGTTCAGAAAAGTAAACACAAGGATTTATCTTGATTCAGCCACTGACCACTTCTGGCCTACGTCCAGTCCCCAAGCTTAACTTGATATTTTCTTCACTATCTCCTAGATTTCACAAGTGCTAAGAAAACATTTGTACAAACAAGAGCACTCTTTACACCTTAGGGTACCTTACCCTTGTACCAGAGTCTCAAATTCTTCAAGCTTCATAGGTGCTTGATGACCTTTACAAACTTGAGTACTCAACACACCTTGGGATACCTCACCCTTTGTGTTTGAGTCTCTACTTTCAAGGGATATCTCACCTTTACAACTTTGAGGGATACCTCACCCTCTCTTTTATAGTTTATACATAGTATAGATGATAAGAAACTCTCTCAAGAGTGGATAATACAAATTGAAGTACTATGATATCAAGGATTCACGCTCTTATAGCTCAAAAATAGAGGATTAGAGAAATAAATAGTGAAACACGAATTTAATGCTCAATAGTGATTTTCAGATTATTCTCCAACTTTCTTTGATGCCCAAACACTTTTGTTTATAGCCCAAAGTTTTTTAGAGTCGTTGGTGGTTAATAATTGGTAGCATTAAATGCCAAGAAACTAGTCATTGTGAGTTTTCTGGATTGTGTTATTCGAATAACAATATTGTTATTTGAATAAATTTTTAAAAACATGTTCTGAAACATTTTCTGTGTCGTGTTATTCGAGTAACACATTTATAATTCGAATAAATCTTTAAAAACATGTTCTGGAATGTTTTCTGAGGTGTGTTATTCGAATAACACATCCCTTATTCGAATAAACTACTCTGGTTTCGAAAACTGACTTTAAATGGTCATAACTTCTTCATTTCTTATCTGTTTAAAGCAAATGACCATTCATTGGAAAGATCTTTGAGTCTATTTTCATATGAAATAAGTTTAAAAAAAATCAAAGTATTTTGAAAGTTATGATCAAAAGAGTAACCAAAGGTTAGTTTTATAAAACATAAACTTGGCTATTTTTCAAAGGTTTGAACTACCATTAAGACTAACTTTTCAAAAATAATTTGTTAGACATTTTAGAATGTAAGAAACATTTTTAAAGATGTTAGAACTTATTTGAGCTTAGTGTGATTCCCATTTATCTTTATACAAGATCTAAGTCCTATAAGCTATTCTTGAAGAACCTTGGGACTTGATCTTTTGTCATCATCAATTCTTGATGTAATCTAACCTTCCAAAAATTTCTTCTCTTCAAATCTTACAAATGCTTGGAACATCTTATCATTCTTATTCTTCTTGAGTTGAGCGTAATTGTGATCTTTTGTTTTCTTATTGCAATGCTCACTCTTGGTACTTGAACTATCCTATAAAGTATTACTCACTTAAACAAACTTAGTTAGTCCAAATTCATAATTCAATATCTTTATATACATGATTCATAAATGTATAACTCTAGTTAGTCTAACTTGCATATAAGACTTCCATAGACACATCCAAAGAAGATATTTATCAATTACTAAAGGATATCTCTACATATGATGCAACAAAGAACACTTTTCACATTTTCATGTAATTAGAGTCAAATCTAATATTAATTCATTTATAACTCATATAAAGCATTATTGTATGTATTGTATAAAGAATGCTACACATATCTCATTGCATGATTATTAAGTGAAATATAGTTAGATAAAGTACATAATCATACATGACACAATATATCTCATTAAGCACATCTATGAAGTATAAGTATCATTCTTTTTGTCTTGTATTTGTCATCATCAAAACTTAACATATTAAATCATTGAGACAAACTTATTTTCACAATAGTGACATTGCCACTTACTCTGGCATAGCAATAACTAAATTAAAATTTACATGGTAATTCTACATCTCTGCACACACGTTTAAATTTAACATTCACTTGGATTGTAAATTACAACCCATCTCTTAACTATTATCAGACAATATAGCATGTAATTAAGTGGCTTTCGATTAAATATGCATCTTCTTATTAACAAACAAATGGAATAAAAGGAAACCCAAATATTTCCTTATGATATCTCTTGTTGGTCAAGGAAAAATAATGCATCCAATGATTTAAATAAAGGGAACAATGAACGAATTGGTTGCTAACTCATTCATCTTACTACTAAGAAAATAATCAAACGAAAAATACTATCTTTAATATTTCACATCACCTAAACCACATTTCTTATTTTATAAGAAAAATAAATTTATGCTTCCAATTGGGGGTTTCATATATTATTTTCATATGTAAAAAGCAGTCTTTGTTACCAAGGATGAAGATCACCTATCCCATTTCCTATCTCTTTCCCTATCTTTCCACTTAAATTCTGACTAGTATTCTAAACTTAATTACATGTCTCCTTATCACTTAATTTATTTTACACTTATCAAAATTTAAATGGAGAGACAAGGAAAGATACATACGATCTCCATCCATTACCAAAATCATAAGAATATAAAGAATACTCTTTTCTATTAGGGTAACACCTTCAGTTATCAGGTTTACTGGTGGCTTCAATACCCTTGTTCCTCTAAAAACAATCCCACAAGAATATAAAGACTTACTTGGCCAACCTACTAGGTGACATTTTCCCTGACTTGATCTGCAGAATTAGTCCCTGCTACACTTTCAGCAGTCTGCATTTCCGTTGAGTCATGGATCTCTGATTCACTCACATCCACAGGCACAGGGCCAAAATCAGAAGATGAAACATTTGTGTCTTCCGTGCTGACCGATGGCAGTTTATTAACCTTGCTAAGTATTCTTGTGACCTTGAGCAAGGTCTCTTTCTGATCCCTTGCAGTCTGAGTGTATTACGGTGTTGTGGGATTAAATTTTTACACTTTCCTATGCATAATCGATTTCCAAATTCAATCTGGTTTCAAATATCATTTTCTTTGGTTTTCCAATTTTTCCTAACAAAAAAAATGGTAGCGACTCCTAATTTTTTTAATTTTCACCACTCCCACCGCGATCCCAGTTGCGACAAGTAGCTAGTTAGATATGGATAAAGAGGAATATAATATATAACGTAAATGGTTAAAGTGCCTAATAATTTAGGGTTACCATGAATGTCATATATTTTAGTCTTGGCTCACAAAATTGATTGTGTTCACTCAACTCATTGAATGGACTAGGGAAAATTGAAACCCATTTTCTCATATAAAAATGTCAATAAAGGATCGCCTATGCTTTTACTATAGGAAAATCGTCTACCAATTGAAGTATGAATATATGCCCATACAGTTCATAGTGAAAAACACAGTAGAACCCTCCCACCGGCTATCACAACCAAGGTGGATCTAAGATCTCTATTGTTTTAGTTCTAGATGCGAGTAATTAAAATACTAAGCACTATAATGTAAAAAAATAATAATAGAAAAGGCATTATCTTCTTTAAAGTGTGTTTATTTGTAGCTGAATTTATAAAAAGGTCCACCTTAACTACACTTAACCACATCAGTATAGGTTTCCATACTTATAATTTTGCATGGATGTTGTCAGAATCTCCTATATCATATATTGGCCATATCTTTGAGGATTGGTGAAAAATAAAATAAAATAAAAGGTCTTCAATTTTCAATAAATTTATATTATGTTTAGATGATAAGCAATGCGATGAATGAAAAGAAAATGAGGAGAAGAGAAATAACTTCTCTTGTTTGAGAGTTTTAAAATACATGAGAAGTGGAAGAAATACATGGGGAACTATTTCCCCGACCCAACTTTTATTTTCTCCCAAAATTGAGGTAGAATGGAGGGAACTAAAAATTTTTTAGGTTAAAAATAAGTACTTGACATTTTTATCTCTCATCTTATTTATCAAATTCTCAAAGACTATGTGTTGACAATTCTGCTACGTTGTTGCAGGGTTGTTGCCTCTTCATTTCTTGTTCACTTCATGGAGAAAGGTGACTTGCCAAACACCTCACATATTCATTCTAGTCGTGCACCCTTCATGAATTTCATATATTTCATATTTGTTGTTCATCTTAAATTGCCAAACTATTGTTTATTTGTTCAATTGTCAAACCACTCCAAAACTGAGGCTGGCTTTTCTCAATTGTCAAACCATTTCAATTGCCAAACTATTTCAATTGTTGACATGAATTTCAATGGCATTTTTCTTTTAAGCTACCTTGCCTTTGACTTTTGACCAATGGTTGGTTATGGAGAAGGCATACTTTTATTGAGGGTGTTGCAAGTGTCATGATTGGAATTAGTGGATAAGATAGTTACAAAAAAAGAAGAAGAAAAAAACTCTCATAAAACTAAAAAATCCCATTATTTATAATTGTTGGCTTTAGATGATATTTATTTATCTTATATATGTATTTCATATTTTTTTAGGTGAGTACATTATAATTGATGGTTGATCATGATATGATGTCCATATTTATAATATTACAAAATTTGTTTCATATAGCAATTATACAACTTATATGTCTTATGGTTGCATTACATGTATTACGAAAGTATTAAAAAAAAATCAAATTCCATCTAGCATAAGAGAACAAAGGGAAAGAGTTCGAAATGAAATAATGAAATGGATTATTGGTACTGAGAGTTGTCGTGATATAATTCGCATGAGTCCTAGAGCCTTTTTAAACTTGTGTGCCTTGTTAAGAAATCATGGTGATCTTCGACCTACACAAAGAGCAACAATTGAAGAGCAAGTTATAAAATTTCTTTACATTGTTGGACATAATGTAAAGAATCGTCCAGTGAATTTCTTTTTTTGAAGATCTGGTGAGACTATTAGTCATCACTTTCATAATGTGAATTTCTTTCATCATTGACATGAAATTGTTAAATGAGAAAATCATATTCTGGTTATTTTAAGATTCATTTGAAGGATTTTAGATTTGCTTATGAAGATTTATTTTGAAAAGATATATGTACAAATAACAACAAAAGAGTTATTAAAATGACTATTTGGAAAGTTAAAGATTATAATCGTTCCATTCTATTCCTTTACAATATAACTTCCAAACAAGGCTAATGAAATTTTATTTCGTTCTCATATTAATCTTTCAAACAAAGAGAAAAACAATTATGTTCCATTTATTTCCTTCTTTTTCTAATCCATCTCCATCTATTCCGTTCTATTCCATTAATAAAAAAAACATTCAAACAGAATGTTATCTAAAAGAGCATACCAGCTAAAGAAAAAGAAACATATTCGATAGCATGTTAGAGTAAACAAGCAGATTTAGAGATATATTTTAATTTCATTTTCTTTTTTCTCATATTTTTACTTGTGTGTCCAAAACGTGGATTTGACCTTTTTCATTCAATCTCAAAATCTTAAATCTAGCATTATTTGTTGGTGCAGTCTGGGACTCGTGCATCAAAGAAATATTTATGCACTTAATTAATTTATGAAAATTTTTGGGTACGATGATAGTCTACATAGTTAGGTGGATTTGGAAAAAAAAATGAAAAATTATGAGATCCCATTGGATAATATAAATCTTCCTTAAAATTCATTGGATGCTCTGATTTCTTCCATCTTCATAACTACTTCCACCATTGAGGGTCTCAAGTGAGGATCCCTTGCCACACATTTCATTGCTAGTCGCGCAATCTGCATCACTTCTCCCTTTCTAATTGCAAGCTCGGGATCAAAGACTTGATCAATCCGTTCCCCAACACATTTGACAAACTTTAGAACATGCCATGAATTCCGGGATGGTGATTCGCCAGTCAGCATCTCGCAAAGGAGAACACCGAAGCTATACACATCAGACTTTTGGGTCAGTTCTTGGGTTTCTATAACCTCTGGTGCTTGGTAGCCTTCATTTCCAGAGGCTTTGACAGAGAGATCGGTTAGACAAATTAAGCCAAAATCTGATATGCAACCTTGAAGGTCTGCTGTGACAAGTACATTAGATGATCTTATATTGCCATGGACAAAATCCATACCACTTGCAGAGTGGATATGAGCAATACCCCTAGCAGCTCCAAGTGAAATCTTCATTCTGGAATCCCAATCGAGTGGAGTCCGTCCAGTTCCCCTTCCTGCCATCAAATTTTACATGGTATAGTAAGAAAACCAACATTGGATACTATGTTGGACAAATTGTAAATGCCAAAGTAATTTGAATTTCATCTTCTTTTACTCTTAATAAGAGCTTAGCTGACCTAGTGGATATTTAGCCATTTTAAAGCATGCATAAATATCTTGAAGCAAATTAAATGTACATTACAGAGAAAGATAAGCTATATGTATACATTGTAAGGTGCACAGCAATATGTAATCCAATCTTGAAACTACGCGTAAGTAGTAGAACATAAAACAGCAGTAAATGAAGTTACATAACATGAAATGAAGCTATTATCATTGGAGAAATTATACCATGCTACTTGAGTTATAAAACAGGACATTATGTTGCTAAGAAATTCTTGAGGGAGAGATTGTTGCATAAACTTGTAGCACTTAAGTTGAATGTACTAGATCAATCACCTCATTAATTATTATAAGTTATCATAACTAATTATTAATTAACTATAATAGTTATTTATTAATTAATAATGTAATTAATTAAGTACACCAAATTTAAGTGCTCTAAGTTTATATAAGAATTGTTCTCCTTAAGGGGCATTGATAACATATAATGGTTTGTCCTAGATATGGTCCTGACATATCTAATATAATTAAAAAAGAAAGCTATGACAATCCCAGCCTTAAACTTCATGGAATCAGAAAAATGTTCAAAATGACTGTAATTACCATGCATTAAGTTGGAAAAGCTGCCTGCTGTTATGTAGTCGTAAATCAGTAGTTTTTCATCCCTGGAACAGTAGTAAACATGAAGAGGACAAACATTTGGGTGCTCAGGAAGCAACGTTTGCACAATCTCTACTTGCTGTTCAAATTCTGTTTTCCTTACCGTTACTTCTCTTAACCTCTTCACAGCCACAGTTGCATTCCCATCCTCCAAGGTGGCTTTATATGTTGTTCCATACCTTCCCTTCCCAAGTACTTCAGCCGAAGCTCTTAATAAATCATTGAGATCAAAACTATAAGAAGAATCTAAAAAAACAAGTCTTGGACAAACTTGCTCATTATAGCATAGATTACAATAAGAATAACTTGTTTTATCAGCAGCTTCAGTGTACAACGTATCATTTTGTTTAATGCAAGTACCGCATTCTGCGCAACAAACAGGGGCTGGTTCAACAGTAGCCTTCTTAACTTGACGTTTCAATCCACCTATCTTAGGTAGACAGATACCCAAGAATCTCTTCTTAGCTGAACGTAACTGATCATAGGATTTCTCACTCATCAAGTGCTCCATTCCTTGATTATTCTCTGCTTTGGCTTTGCTCTATACCACAAGAAAATGTACTGTGAATATGGGAGACAATTAATGTTTTGCAATATTGCTAATGAAAGGTAAAGATTAGCATTTAGCAGAAAAACAATATTGCAAGTCAAAAGCTTCACAGGAATATTTTCAATTGAAACATATGTATAACATTGTTAAAGAATGGGAAGAGATGAAAGAATTTTCAGGGAGATGAAAGAGGATATGTGAGTAAAGGACACACAATTCATCATTCCAGTTAGTGATCAACTAGGGTCCATTTAGGAACAAATAGAGGAAAGAGTGAAAATGAAGAGCAAGAAAATGGGAGAATGAAAGTGAAAAGGTAGAATATAATTGATTGATCTTTCACCTTTTGTTTAGATGTGATATAAGGAGAGTAATGAAATAATTGAGAAGAAAATAGGTTTCTTCACTTGGAAATAATAAAATATGGAAGGAAATGAAATTGCTAACTATAAAAATAAAATGGTACATGAGTAAATTGAAGTTATCTTCTTCATCCCATTTTCACACCATATTGGAGAGATTTTTGGATGGTGTTGGAGTAAAAGAATTTTCTTGTTTTTTATTATTGAATATGTGACACATAAGTTATAAAAAAAATATATAGTTAAAATGAAAGATATGATGACTCAGAGTTGATGTGACACACATTTTACTCCAAAGACACTTGAGAATTTCTTCCACATATTGTAGTAACCATTTTCAATAGCTGAAGTCATATAAACTTTCTTCAAAAACCAGTTCCTCAATTTCTATATATAGGTGAACAAATAAAATATCCCCTAAAATCATTCCCTTTATTTTTATTTTATATCCTTGTCTCAAAACATGAAAAAATAGATTAATTCTCACCTCATTCCCCCAAAATTACCCATTCCAGACATACCAAACAAGATTTTATACCGAAGTCGCAAAGGACACACATTAATTCCAAGGCCTATCAAAATTATAGATACAAAGTTATAAACTGAATAAAAATTCCATGGGTACAAATAAACTGACAGATATTTTCAACTATCAGATTCAATTGTGCTTCAAAGTAAGTATCCTTGTTTCTTTGAAAAGAACCGCACAAGAATATATAGGGACTTACTTGGCCAGCCTCCTCCGTAACGCTAGTAATAGGTTCCTTTACTTGCTCAGAAGAATTAGTTCCAGCTGCACCTTCAGCTGACTGTGTTGCCGTTGACCCAAGTGTCTCTGACTCACTCTCATCTACAGGCACAGTGCGAGAATCTGAAGACGAACTTTGGTTAATATGTTCCATTACTTCCTCAACAGGAGTTTTCATTCCATTTTCATCAGGCTGCGTTGCCGTTGAGTCATGGATCTCTATTCCACTCACGTCAACGGGCATAAGGGCAGAATCAGAAGATGAACCCATTGTGTCTTCCGTGTTGACCAACGGAAATTTCTGAAGGGCGCTTAGTATTCTTCGAACCTTAAGCAAGGTCTCCTTCAGATCTCTTGCTGTCTGAGCTTGCATATCAATGGTAAAGAACCTCACAAGTGAGTCCACCAGTGCCATCAGTTGTTTCTGGTAATGAACTCTGGCAAGATAATTCAACCTGTGAATTTTTGTGCACTGGCAAACAAGCTTTGTTCCCTCTTCCATTTCTCTGATCAATGACTCTAGTTCTTCCTTTGGACGGCCCAAGTCAATGTTATGTTGTTCCATCTCTTTGATCACAGGAGCAATTGCTACTAGAGTGGATCGGAGGTGGGCCAAGGTTTGTTTGAACATAATCGCCTTGTCTTTCATTTCCAAAACCGCCTTCAGTAGTTCTCCAAATACAGCTCCCACAGCAGCTCCTCCTACCAAAGACGCTACCATAATTCACAGGACAAGAACACCCACAACAACAAAAGAATTTGTCTAGATCGATCTTAAATAGCTTGATAGTATGAAACAACCTCTTTGTATCAACAGGCCAACGCGTCTCAAAACATGCTGCTACAGTGGAGGTTTCTTGTACCTAAACCCCAAACCCTAAAAATCAAATCTTTAGCAAGCCCAAGCAAAAACAATTTACCAAAAAATTAAATAAAACTAACCAATCATTCAAACAGCACATTTATACGAGCAACAAACGGAAAAATTAGCGAGGGTAGAAGGATAATGTTAACAGCAACAGGGGAGAGAGAGAAAGATAGAGAAATAATGAAAAATAGATAAAACTAAAACCTGAAAGAAGATGGAGGCTTTCGTGATTGCAACGGCGGCAACTTCAGCGAAGAACAGTGGCCGGAGAATAGAGTAGTTGGTGTTGCGATATGATGCTAGGTAGAGATGGAAGCGAAACAAATGAAGCACAGATCTTGAAGCAGAGTGTTTAATTTAGGGTAGACTGAGAATCAGAGGGAATAGCAAAATAAAGTGAGGGAAATATATCTAAGTCTTATTTTAATTATAAAATCATAAAACATACAGACATAAGCATAAGAACCAAGCATGGCTTAGTAGTAAGTGGAGAGTTTGTTTTCCTACAACTATCAAGTTCGATTCCTACCTTGCAAATTTTAATAATAAAACTTTCATTTCTTTATATATAAAGAACATAGCGATAGAATCCGTCGCTATATATTTCATTAAATAAAATATTTATTTTTAACAAATAAAGTAATTTAGCGACAAAAAATTAGCTATATATTTCATTAAATAAAATATTTATTTTTAAACAAATAAATTAATTTAGCAATAGAATTTGTCATGGATAATTTAGCGACAGAGTCATTTCATCGCTAAATTCTGTAGCTAAATCCAATTAATGAAATTCATGGCAAATTTCATCTCTATTAGCAACGATTTTTTTTCCATCGTTAAATTCTATCGCTATTTAAGTAATTTTTAGTAGTGTTATGCACAAAATAACATTGAAATTATTTCAGTGACTAAACAATATCAAGTCTAAGAGTACAGATTGTACAACACTCTCAGTAGTGTCACAATCATGTTGAAAAAATTCCAGATTAAAACTTGGAGAGTATACAATAATTTTTAACATTATGCAATATTATATATACAACATAATATCAAAATTATTTAAATAATCAAATAACACAAAATCTAAGAATGTGCAATATATATGATATCCAATAGCATCACAATTATGCAAAGTGCTTCAATACAATACCACAATACTTTAAATAGCAACTCTCATAATCAAATCACATAAATAACAATAAAATAAATAATTTTTAAAACATTATATATTAATTTATGCACAAAATAATGCTAAAAATTATTTCAGTGTCCAAACAATATCAACTCTGAGAGTACACAATATATATCATGCCCAAAGAGCATCACAATAATACACAAAAATTTTTAAAGGCAAAAGAGGAGAGTACCATATATTTTTAACAATTTTAATCTTTAGAAATTTTGGAATAAATAATAAATAGGCATGAAAAATAAATAAATAAAATTCTTTATGAATTTACAACATTATAATTCAATATACATATTTTTTTAGACTTAACATAATCTGAATAAAATTATTTCACTAAAATTTTACATTATAGACAACTTCAAAATAAATAGGATTTTGAAGTCCGTTATTGTGCACTAGAATTTTCTATTACACAAAGAAGAAAATAAATAAAGAAAGAGGAGGAGCGTTGCATGAAAAACAAGAAGAAGAAGAAAAAAAGATTGGAAGCGCCATGCACAATGCCGCGTGAGAAAACAAATTGGACATTGCAACAAAGCACGTTGCTCGAGACAAAACACATCAAGGATGTGATCATCTAATTTATTTTTAAAGAAAACTTTGAATTGAAGATCACATACTTTAATATTTTTTATTTGTATAATTTTAAACCTCATATATTTTGTAGATAAAATAAAAATTGATAGTCATAATTAAGATTAAAAAAACTAAGCTATGATACCAATTAATAGAAATTTATTAGATCTATTAATCAGGTAAAAAAAATTTACTAGGATGACTCATATTTATTCAAATATTATCCTGATCAAATTCTTTGGAGATGCGTACCTAACAATGAGGTAACTAATGTCATTAAATTTTGTCATTCAGAAGTATGTGGGGGTCATTTTTCTTCAAAGAAAATAGCTGTGAAAAACTTGTAGTGTAGATTTTATTAACCCACTTTATTTAAGGACAACTATTCTTTTTGTAAAAGTTGTGAAAATTGTCAAAAATTGGAGTCCATTTCTAAATAAGACATGATGCCTCTGAACCCTATCATTGTCGTTGAAATTTTTTATTGTTGGAGAATTGATTTTATAGGTCTATTTTCATCATCATTTGGATTTGTGTATATTTTAGTTGCAGTTGATTATTTCTCAAAATGGATTGAGGCAATTCCATGTCGACACAATGATCATAAAACAGTTCTTAAATTTTTGAAAGAAAATGTTTTGAGTCGATTTGAAATCCCTCAAGCTATCATCAGTGATGGGGGAACACATTTTTGCAATAAACCATTTGAATCTTTAATAAAGAAATATGACATCACACACAAAATTGTCACCCTTTATCACCCTCAGACAAGTGGACAAGTAGAATTATCAAATAGGGAGATTAAACAAATTTTGAAAAAAATAGTTAACCAAAATCGTAAAGATTGGTCTTTAAGACTAATTGATGCACTTTGGACTTACCGTACTACTTTCAAAACATCTTTAGGCATGTCACCCTATCGGTTAGTCTATGGAAAATCTTGTCACTTACCTGTAGAATTGGAACATAAAGTATTTTGGGCCATTAAAGCTTTCAACTTAAATCTTGATGATGCTTTTAAGTTACTCAAATTGTAATTGAATGAACTTAAGGAATTGAGAAATGACGCATATGAAAACTCAGATTTATAAAGTCAGAACAAAAGCTTTTCATGACAAATCAATTTTGAGAAAATCTTTTGAAATTGGTCAAAAAGTTCTATTTTATAATTCTCGTCTTCACCTATTCCCTGAAAAATTAAAATCTAGGTGGACTGGTCCTTTTATTGTCAAACATGTGTATCCTCATGGGGCCATAGACATTGAGAACCCTGGGAATAATAATGTATTTAAGGTCAATGGACAAAGACTCAAACCATTTCTGGAACATCAAGTTATTGAGGTAGAATTCATCTCCCTTTCTAATCCATGTTATAAGTAGAATTTATTTTAATTTTGTTTATTTCTTTTTGCAGTTCTTTGTGTTCCTAGTTAAGTAGTGGATAACGGTACTCCGTGACTCTCAAGTCGGTTTGTTTTTCAGTTTTCCATAATAACTGATTCCTTCTCCTTTAAAATGGATGTCATTTTCTCAAATCTAAGAAAATATTTCCCTTATCTTCCTCAAATTGCTCTAACAAAAATCTATAAAGTTAGGTGTGAAAGACTGAGACTGTTAATGCACATGGGCATCCCAGAAGATATTCGTTAGATAATCGAAGCAAAGGTTCATTTAGCTGGTGAATCTTTAGATTCATTTGTCCCATATATACCGGGTCTCGGTAAAAGTATTTATTCTAAAAGGAGAAGAGCAAAAAGAATGAAAGTTTGTTATAAATGTGCATGATGGAATTGTAACACGCGATGTCATTCTTTGGGAATGGTTTTCGCAAACAGAGAAGATAAAATATTATTCATTAAGAATGGACTGAGTAAGGAGTCATTAGATAATATCTTATTAACTCTTGAGACGCATTCTTGTGAATTTGTGTAACGTGAACTTCTTAGTTTAT